>JARJLF010002801.1:0-28714 GCA_029378395.1 Mycena leptocephala | reverse complement strand
GGTCACAGGCCCTGAATACTTGGTCGAAATAGTACAGTAGATGAGGCTGTGCGAGGCTGTCCAGGTGTGTCAATCAAGGTTGATCGGATCAGGCTATGTTGATCTGTTTTGGCTGTGCTCTTGGAGCGCCGCTTCCCGATTCGGACTATCAGCGCTCTGGCAAGGCCATGGCGTTCGGAAGCCTGAGAGCAAAGTCAGTCACCATATGCCGATAGGGCATGGAACAAAAGAGACCCTCAAGAGTGCCATCCCTGAGCAATCGAAAAATTAACAGCTGCGCTGATACGTGGATAGGAATCTTGAATGATAGATAGATGGGATGCCGTCACAGAGCTTTAGCATGACTTATAAAAGGGCCTGATTTCAATCGGTGCCAATGTCCCTGTCCCGTCCATTCATAACACCTACAGGTGAGAGCATTTGCTCCTCACGTTTTTACTTATTGCGAAAACATTATTGTGATAGAAGCCAGTAAGACTCTTACAGAGCAGAACATGCCAGAGATGGCTGCAGAGATCACGGAAAATATAGATTCAGGGATGGTAAGTCTTGTACGATAAGACCACGTATGGGGAATGCTGAAATATTGAAATGCTGTGCAGTATGCAGATCTTGCTGGAGGTGCGCAGAATTTAGCTGTGGCACAGACACCCGAGGGAGATGCAGATCTTGCTTGGCCCCAGCGGATGCTTTTGGAATGTTTCTGCAGACTGAGTTGGATTATCCGAAACGGTCCAAGAAGAAAGAAAAAAAGAAAAAAACCCTATTCTGCATGGCAGTTTGAGAGGCTGGCAGTGTATTGCACAGACCGATATCGAAGATCAGGCAACCTCGAGGATTTGGAGGCTGCACTGGAGAACAATAAAGCAGCTGTGTCACAGACACCCGAGGGTCACCCAGATCTTGCTGGACAGCTTCATAACCTGGCAGTTTGTTTCACAGACCGATATCGAAGATTAGGCAACCTCAAGGATTTGGAGGCTGCACTGGAGAACAATAAAGCAGCTGTGGCACAGACACTGGAGGGTCACCCAGATTTTGCTGGACGGCTTCAGGGCCTGGCAGAGGCTTTCACAGACCGATATCAAAGATTTGGCAACCTCGAGGATTTGGAGGCTGCACTGGAAAACAATAAAGCAGCTGTGGCACAGACACCGGAGGGTCACCCAGGTCTTGCTGGACGTCTTGTGAGCCTGGCAATGTCTTTCACAGAGCGACATCGAAGATTAGACAACCTCGAGGATTTGGAGGCTGCACTGGAGAACGATAAAGCAGCTGTGGCACAGACACCCAAGGGTCACCCAGATCTTGCTGGACGGCTTCATAACCTGGCAGTGTCTTTCACAGACCGATATCAAAGATTTGGCAACCTCGAGGATTTGGAGGCTGCACTGGAGAACGACAAAGCAGCTGTGGCACAGACACCGGAGGGTCACTCAGATCTTGCTGGCCGGCTTCAGGGCCTAGCAGTTTGTTTCACAGACCGATATCAAAGATTAGGCAACCTCGAGGATCTGGAGGCTGCACTGGAAAACAATAAAGCAGCTGTGGCACAGACACCGGAGGGTCACCCAGATCTTGCTAGATGGCTTCAGAACCTGGCAGCATCTTTCAGACAACGATATCGAAGATCAGGCAACCTCGAGGATTTGGAGGCTGCACTGGAGAACAACAAAGCAGCTGTAGCACAGACGCCCGAGGGTCACCCAGATCTTGCTAGACAGATTCGAGCCCTGGCAGTGTCTTTCACATACCGATATCAAAGATCAGGCAACCTCGAGGATTTGGAGGCTGCACTGGAGAACAATAAAGCAGCTGTGGTACAGACACCCAGGGGTCACCCAGATCTTGCCGGATCGCTTCAGAGCCTTGCAGTGTCTTTCTTAGACCGATATCGAAGATTAGGCAATCTTGAGGATTTGGAGGCTGCACTGGAAAACAATAAAGAGGCCGTGTCACAGACACCCAAGGGTCACCCAGATCTTGCTAGACGGCTTCATAACCTGGCAGGCTGTTTCGCAGACCGATATCAAAGATTAGGCAGCCTTGAGGATTTGGAAGCTGCACTAGAGAACAAAAAAGCAGCTGTGGCACAGACATCGAAGGGTCACCCAGCTCTTGCTGGCCGGCTTCAGAGCCTGGGAGCATTATTCAGATGCCAATATCAAAGATTAGGCAACCTTGAGGATTTGGAGGCTGCACTAGAGAAACAAAGAGCAGCTGTGGCACAGACACTGGAGGGTCACCCAGATCTTGCTGGACGGCTTCAGAGCCTGGCAGTATCTTTCACAGACCGATATCAAAGATCGGGCAACCTCGAGGATTCAGAGGCTGCACTAGAGAACAATAAAGCAGCTGTGGCACAGACACCCAAGGGTCACCCGGATCTTGCTGGCCGGCTTCAGAACCTGGCAGCATCTTTCACAGGCCGATATCAAAGATTAGGCAACCTCGAGGATTTGGAGGCTGCACTGGAAAACGAAAATGCAGCTGTGGCACAGACACCGGAGGGTCACCCAGATCTTGCTGGCCGGCTTCAGAACCTGGCAGCATCTTCCACACACCGATATCGAAGATCAGGCAACCTTGAGGATTTGGAAGCTGCACTAGAGAACGATAAAGCAGCTGTGGCACAGACACCCAAGGGTCACCCAGATCTTGCTGGCCGGCTTCAGAACCTGGCAGCATCTTTCACAAACCGATATCAAAGATCAGGCAACCTTGAGGATTTGGAGGCTGCACTGGAAAACAATAAAGCAGCTGTGGCACAGACACCCAAGGGCCACCCAGATCTTGCCGGACAGCTTCAGAGCCTGGCAGTGTGTTTCTCGGATCAATATAAAAACTCAGGGGATCCACAAGATATTGCAAATGCACTTTCTCACTTCAGTGCATCTTTTACAGCCCCCTCATCAGACCTTGTCGGTGCCTGGAGAGCAGCCTTGAAATGGGCTTCACTGGCTACCCTGCATGACCCAATGCAAGTGGTACCTGCCTACTCCGCTGCTTTTCACCTGTTGCCCGACCTCCTATGGATAGGCAATTCAATTTCTGTTCGCCAGGATATGAATCGAATGATGAATATCCCCCAGGCCACCTCAGATGCTGTCAGTGCTTGTATCCATCTTTGCAATCTCAAATCAGCTATAGAGCTTCTGGAACAAGGCCTTGGCACTTCCTTCCAACAGCTTTTACAGCTTAAAACCACGGCTGATGCTATTCCTGTACATGATGCCGCCCGGCTAGAGCTCTTGTCCATGGAGCTCTACAGTGGAATGTCCAAAGATCCTCAGCGCACCTCTACAGAGAGGTCCACATTGATTACCAAGATTCGACAGCTTCCTGGCCTTGAAAACTTTTTGCTGCCCCGTCAATATGAGGAGCTTTGTCGGGCATCACAGCATGGTCCCATTGTTATTCTTAATTCACATCGAGATCATTGTGATGCAGTTGTTCTTCTCCGGCCTACATCAGATCCCCTTCATATCCCACTCTCAGATGTTTCTATAGACAAGTTGCGGAAAACAAAGCTCAATCTCAGAGATATGATCAAAGGACGAAATTTCAGATTGACTGAAGACCAGATTCCCCGGCTAGTTGGAAGGAGAGAAGGAAATCTCAATTTCAAAGAACTCCTAAACTGGATCTGGACCTGCATTGTCAACCCTATATACCTTGCCTTGGAAGCAGTAAGCTCTCATTTATTCTTTCACCCCAATCCAATGTTTATCATTGTTTTTAGAATGGTGTCACTTCAGGAAGGCTGTGGTGGTGTCCGACTGGAAATTTCATGGCCCTGCCTCTTCATGCTGCAGACTCCACTGATAGATTTATACAATCCTACACATCAACATTGGGGGCTCTACTGGAAGGAACCTCTAGGAAATATTCAGATCATGCACTACGTGTTGGGATCACCGGTATAACACATACTGGTCCCGGAGGAGCCCAGGCACTCCCTGCAGTTCAATTTGAAGCCGCAAAGATTAACTCCATCATTTCAGACAAATATGAGGTTCAGAGCCTTATGGGAGAAAGGGCTACCGTGGACCCAGTCAAACAGCAGCTTAAAGATTGTGCTTGGATCCACCTAGCCTGTCATGCATCACAGAACTTGATGGACCCTCCCAAAAGCTGCCTTCAGCTCTATGGTGGAACTTTGGAGCTCGAGACAATTCTCCACACACCACTTCCAAATGCAGAGTTCGTCTTCCTTGCAGGATGCGAGACAGCCAAGGGAGACGGTGAGCTGGTGAATGAATCCTTCCATTTAGGAGGTGCTTTCATTGCCGCTGGATTCCAAGGCGCTATTGCAACAATGTGGTCAATGTGTGACAATGATGGGCCAGTTGTTGCAGAAGTGGTCTATGGCCACTTATTCACTGGGGATAAAAGACCTCGAGCAGCTAATGCTGCACAAGCACTGCAGTTGGCTGTTCAAAATCTGCGTGAAGCGGGGGTTCCATATGAACGTTGGGTACCTTTTATTCACCTAGGAATCTAAGACTGTATGTAATTTATTTGATAGTTCATAGCAATTGGGTACCATAAGTTTCTGATCTGCTGACCTGGCGCCAGATCACTAGTTTTTTATGGCCAAAAACCACCCTTAAAAAATGTATCCGCAAGTGCTGTGTAACTCGGGCAAGCTTTAGCGAGCCCTAGCAAACAGGTTTTAAAGCAACCACTGCTGGAGAAAGAGAGATATACGGAGGGTCATCGATTGAAACGGGGCGGGGACCACATAGAACTCATCATCATCATATGACTCATCAGGTGTAAAGTTCCCCTCAAGTTCCCCTACCAAAAACGGGTGATTACTGGGACAGAGTGCAGAAAAGTGGGTGCTAGTAGGAGCCTCAGCAGAATCCTTGTGGACTCAACACGTGGGCGCTTGAAGCTAACATCTGATTCTCTGGAATATTTCTTATGGCCCTTGTATCCGTATAATAAAGGGACATTTTTGGCGGCGTATATGAGTTGTCAACAATACAATTCCGATTGAACCCGGTTTACGCGTTCTGACTCAAAAAGCTTGACGAGAGGCGGAAAATGAGAGCGCGGAATGTGAATGGGTCCATAGGGTAAATACTGTTGCATTTCGTTCAATTCGTAACGCCATTTGGGGTGTGACAACGCTTACGAACCGGACCTTTCGTATGACACCCTGGGACATGCGTGACTTACGAATTTTTTTTCGTTTTTACCCCCTTTTTTGACCCAAATTTGGGCAAATTTCAAGTGACTTAAAGAGGACCTTTCGTACAGAAACCTTGTGACGCTGTGACTTACGAAAATTTTCGTGGATTTTTGGGCGTGTGACATGTGACGATACGAATTGAACGAAATGCAACAGTACAAGGATTACAGCCGATGTCAGTATCGAGGGCGCGGATCGAAAATTTTCTTTTTTGGGATATTTCCAAAGAATTCCCTATATCTGTCAGTTCTTCACCGATTCACATAAAAATTAAATAGATCTACTCAGCTAATTCATGCACAATTAGTAATAGAGAGGAACTTGCGAAAATATTACGTATTAGGTAATTTCTGTTTTGGGGCTGTTTTTGCACTGAATACCATCTATTGAAATAGTTGATTGACACCTCTTACATTTAAAATTTGCCATGTGGCTTTGCGCAATGCACAAAAGCCGCGTGCGGCTCGTGCGGCTTTTGCGCAAGCTCTCTAATGTCCACGGTTGCAGCCAAGCAAGATGTCACTGACAAGAATAGAATCACGGTAATGAGAGTAGTCTTCTTTAGAATGCCTAATGGGATGCCATGACTGTGGCAGACAGGTCTTTGCTTGCAACTTTGGCTGGCTGGATGGGCAAAGGCGGTAGTACACCATGGTCCGGCGCGGGTTCCTTCGACTGGGACATTGTTCAACGATACCGATAATTGATATTGCTGAACACATTACGGAGATTCTATTCGACCGCGCGCGTTTGTGACATCATCCCACGTCCGGGAACAAGAGGCGTGATACTAGTGTGGCCACACTCACAACCGTGGTTAAACCTTAAATGCCTCGGGTGCCTGAGATCAGTGGTCCAGCCAGCTGGTATTCAGGGGAAATATTGTGTATTTTTGCATTCTGGACCGCATGGTATCACGAAGTGATAAGAAAGTGGCGATGTCAATTTTCTGGAACACCGATCTGATGTTGAACCGTGGGAACGGTTCGGCTAACCCCGCTCAGCCAGTGGCGCCGAGACATTTATTTGCATCAATAGCATTTCCGCCTTTGAAAAATCATTCGGTCGGGACTTGGCATTAGTTATAGTATAGCTGAAACTGCAGCAGTCCTTGATCTTAAAATCCATTTTCTACTTCCCTTAGCACTTTAACTCACAATTCTATATTTCCTGTGGCCGAATTATGCATAAACATTTGATAAACATAAAAGAAGGTAGTCCCAGAGCAAAATCTTGTCATTTCGCAGTGCCAACGGGGCGAGGCTTGCCGCTGATGCGCTCATACACACCACACGCGTTGCACACCGACTCGCCTGCCTTGTTGCGCCGCCACGTTGACGTCTTGCGCGTCCCACAATTGCTGCACTCCAGTCCATCATACTCGCCGTCGGAGCCACCGTCGTCCGGGGTCTCGTTGTCCATCGCGACGAGGGTCTGCTGGCGGAGCTCATGCGTTGATCATGTAACAGATACAGTCCGCACGCATTGCACACCAGCTCGTGAGTGCGCGGGTCGCGGCGCCAGAGGGGCGTATAAGTGGCGTGGCATGGGAGCATACTTTCGGGTAGAAGTATAGGGTGTCGGTGGTGCTGAATGTGCCCGCATTGAGATCGAACGATGGAATCGCGATGTCAGATATTCTGACATGTTGATTTCCGGGCGACGTGCCGAATTGCATGCTGGGATTCTGAGTGCTCTTGGATGGGGGAGATTCGAAGTGACCTTGGTTTTGCAGATCATCGGGCGGGGCTTCCATGAAGTTATTTGGATCAGCGGGTTTCGGGGACTGTTCCAGAGTGTCCCAGCTGCTGGATTGAGATGGCGATGGGCAAGCTGAGACAGAAGAAAAACTCTCTGACTCCACTAGAAAAGTTGCGCCTGGGTTCTGTGAGCAAGTGCCAGGAAGAACTTGTGTAGACTAACCATCTTTCTCGGCGATATTAAATTGGTCACTTATTCGGTGTAGGAATTCTGAAACACTCAGGATGCTGGATCCTACACTGTGATCCTACTAGGGTCGAGATATATACAGAAATACGGAAAGAAAACACACCTCTTGAAAGATGTCACGCCAATCGTCATCGTGGGACATTACAACCGCTGCTTCTGGAACCTGAATGGGGTCATGAAATGGTCAAAAAGAGGGAACCACTCGAAATAAATACAGACCTTGCGAAGAATGTAGTCATTAATCAGTTTTCCTGGATGAAAGATCTATGCGAGGTCATATTAGTTCATGATCGTGAACTTAAAGCACACCTTGGAAATGGGAGAAATATCCGACAAAACGATACCGCCACTTTCCCCTGCATGCTGTTTTCCACCAGATGCTGCTCCCCCTCCTCCAGTAATCCCCAGAGACCACGAAAACAAAGATGATTCTTGAGGTCGTGATATAGGATTCCCGCCTCCGCTTCCCAGCTGAGATTCCACGATTTCGCAGATTTTGAATTTCGAAGAGCCTTCCCCAAATTCCGATCCCGTGTGAAATCGATAACCCATGTATGAACGTGGTCTGATTCCAAGGGCCGTGGTGTATTGGGAGGATCAGAGCTCTTTGTCCGAGATGGGTTTCTACAACCGCGAACGCCGCTCCATGGTATTTAATCGTGGAGTCGGCCCTAGCAATTGGCCTGAGCGCAAGTTGGAATTCTTCGCCGGCGCCGTGGAACGATGCCATTACCCATGATTGAGCCTTTTCTCAGCCAGTGGCAAGGTACAGCGATCCATTTGTGAGTCCGCGTCCTCTTGCACCGTTTACATATTTATACCAGTTCTCGGCATGCGTCGCGACATATGACCTTACGGTCTCTAGGTTTTCAAGCTTCTCGAGGTGCGCACCGTGCGGAAGGGCCAGACCGCCCCGTTCGGTGTCTCGCAGCTGAAAACGAAATCACTTCCTGGGAATTCGCTGCATGCAACATGAGTAAGTCGATGCAACACTTCAGTAATACGTTATTAGACGAGGACTCACGGCACCGAAGCACAAGCATCCAGCTTCCGAACTAAGGGAGTCGAAACACAATTACCTGGTTCAAAATCCAGGTCGAAGACATCTTTTGTGGCATATCGCGGCAGTGGATAGAAATTTCGGGGACATCGTTGTCGTTGATAGGATGGTCTGCAGAGAGGTAGATATTGAAGAAAAAGTCAAATATTCCTTCTGGCGTGACCCTGCCAACATCTCCAATTGCGATACCATTTGTTCGGTACTCTGCAGGAAGATTCCGTCTGGGGCCTGGGACATATAGCGGAAATCCACGCTTCTGACACAATAGCTGGTTGCAATAAATTTCGCTCTCGGAGAAAGTTTCATCCATGTTGAATGAGATGTTGGAGTGTCTTGGACCTGGCTGTAGAGTACCGATGAGACAGGCAAAGCTGCAAATTCACTACCCACATTTCTGTGGTGATTATGCACATCTCCCAAAACAAATTCTCCCCCGACGATTTCGAAGCCAGCGGCATTCTGAAATAAATTTGGGCTGTTCGAAGACACCAAGTCAAGAAAAGTCACGAATGTTTGTTGCGATATATACCCTTGCGAGAGAGATGAATGAGCCTTCCTTGGAGTGTTGGCAGCCAGATTCGTATTCTGCGGCATCTTAGAATCCATGGTCCAAATCTTGAAGAGAAGAGATGAACGAAGGGATCAAGAGAGACTGCACAACGTCAACGCGCCCGCACAGCCCACGTCATGATATAGGCTTAAGCGCGCTTCCCAAGATAGAATAAGTTGGGGAGATATTCCATGAGTTTTACTTTCAGAATGATCAGGATAAGAGGCTACAGGTGGAGATCACAAAACCCCACTATGGTGGTGAGATTATGCGACTTTCAACGAGTCTGCGATGAAGTTTTTGCAGAGCATCGCTACATTGAGTCTGAAAAGGTGCGATTGTCGTAATTTATTCCAGAATAGATAGATTAAAATCGGATCATGCATGTTTAAATTTGAGTCGTGAGGGCATTGGATTAAGTCTTGGCATAATACATCCATAATACATCCATAATGTTGATACAGAGGATGATACAGCGCGTTCGCAATTTACACTTCCGTGCACAAATCCTTCTCGAAAGTGCCCGTCGTCGAGGTTCCGTGCGTCATCTACCAAACACCCATCAATCAGTCGCCACTCCTAATTAACGCGCAAGACGAAGGAGACGTACCACACCGCAGAAGGTCGTCGCGCCCGTAGTCGCGTCGGGCGTCGTGATCAGCACGCGGAACTGGTTGAAGTTGCCCAGCACGGACGGGATGTTCTGGAACGTCGACATGTCGGGCCCAACAGCTTGCTCCTCGAGCGTCTTGCCCACACACGCTGACGCGATTTTCACGCCCTGCACCCACCGGCGTCAGCTCGCAATTTAAGTGAAGGAGAAAATGACAAGACCTCGCGGTTGTTGAACACATGCGGGAACTTGACGGGGTTCTTGCCGCCGACGAGCGGGCCTGCCTGTGCGAGGCTTATGGCTTTCTTGATGCTCGCGACCGGGATCTCGGTCTGCCCGCCGGAGATGTCGTTACATTTGACGGCGGCGGTCGGTGCGTGAGCAACGGGGCCGACTTTCTGTAAAGGGATTCAGCACCCACGCGAGAGCGAGGGAGGGAAGAAGTAAGCCTCACGCGCTTAGCAGCCTCCGCAGCAGCCTTGTCCGCCGCGGCCTTGTCCGCCTTCGCCTTTGCTTTTGCCTCCTTCTCGGCCTTCGCAGCAGCCTTGGCTTTCGCTTTCGCTGCGGCTTTCTCTGCGGCAGTGGCAGGGGCGGGGGTCGCGGGGGTCGATGTGGATGCGATGGGCGGGCAGGCGGCGGCGGGGTCGGAGCGCTCAGCGAGGCCGATGTACTCAAGGAAGCGGCGGACGGCGGGCTTCTTCTTGGGGAGAGGGCAGGAAGCGGCGGGCTTCTTAGCAGCGGTGGTGGGCTTTTTCGCAGCGGTGGTGGGCTTCTTCGCGACGGTGGGCTTTTTAGCAGCGGTGGTGGGTTTTTTAGTGACAGCGGCGGGCTTCTTAGCGACGGCGGGCTTCTTGGCGACAGCGACGGGCTTTTTGACGGCGACGGGCTTCTTCGTGGTGGTCTTGGGTTTAGCGACAGCTTTGGGTTTCGCGGCAGGCTTCGCGACAGCTTTGGGTTTCGCGGCAGGCTTCGCGACAGCTTTGGGCTTTGCAGCAGGCTTCGCGACAGCCTTGGGTTTAGCCACCGGCTTGGGCTTCGGTGCGGCCTTGGGTTTAGCCACTGCCTTGGGCTTGGGCTTCGCCACAGGTTTGGGCTTCGGCTTCGGCTTCGCAACAGCTTTGGGCTTCGGCTTTGCAACGGGTTTGGGTTTGGCTGGTTTAGCACGGCGCGCCTCGAGAGCCTGTAAGTTAGGCGCGTTAGCTGCGTTCTTGCACGTCGAACGCGCGATAGCGATGTGGATACGCACATTAGTCTCGATAGGGGCCGCAACGACGGCGAGGACGGCGAAGAGGAGCACGAAAAGGGCGAGAAGGCGTCGGTTCATGGTGTATTAAGCAGAATTAAAGATGAAGGTGCGTTTGAAAAGTGTTGGTGGTCGGTCGTGAAGTGAGAAAAAAGAATGAAATAAAACCGACCCTGAGGAGATAAGATGTAAGACGAGAGCATATTGGGAGATGTGGGGAAAACGCACCGGCGGTGAAGAAAGTACAGCTGCAATGAAGAAAGTTGGGAAAAAAGGGACCCAATCGAGTGAACAGACGCCGACACGCTCCTTTTATATCTTACCTTTCAAATATATCCCTATCGGAACAGGCAGCGTTTCAGATGTTCAGATGCTGAGAGACAGAGATACGGAAAATTGCCGATCGATGCTGTACATCTCAATAGAATCGCTGCGCCCAACATAGTTTAGTCTGCATTGCAAAAGGCAACGAGCGCGTGAGTTCAAACGTTCAAGCTTTCTGATCAAGGCCTGTATGTGGGGCAACGAGGGCCAGAAAGACCTCCCAGGCAACGGATGCAATTTCACCGAGGCAATTTGCGCGACACTTGTGTGAGCCTAGTACTAGCAGTAGCCACGGTGAGATAGAGAGAGAGCCAAAAACGCGAACAACAAGCGTGAGTTGAGGAGAGAAAGACCAGAGCGCAACGCCAAGCGAATGTTCGTTGACAACGAGACAAGGGATGATGAACGCGGTGGCTGTCCGCATCGCGACTAGGAAGTGGCTGTGTACGGCGCCTCTTCACCTCGATGACCTCAGACTCAAAAATGGCTTCGCTGTCTGACTATTTTCTATGGCCAGCCCAGATTTCCGTCTCCCCAAACCTTACACGGAAGCGCCAAATGCGTCTGAAAAGGAGCAGGACGCATGGGAAGCTGCTATAGGCACTTTCGTGACCAACCTCGTCATCTACAAACTCTCGCCAGAGACGACCGCCGCTCAACTATTCGCGCTCTTTGACGCGCCAGAGCACCAGCCGCTGCTATTCTACTACGCGTGTGCGCACCTCTTACGCACGACGCGCGAAATCAGTGATGTGGCAGAGCACATCGCACTCCTCGCAGCGCTCTTCGAGCTCCTGAAAGAGGAGGGTCTCAAGCGCGATGATGGTCCAGACGGCGAGCGCACCTTCGCCAACACGATCGTCTTCCCGACGCTCCGCGGATTACTGGACGATATCCCCGCGCCTCCGGGGTACACGTACGATGCGGTCTCCTTCACGCTCGTGCCCGATCCCGAATACGTCAAGGACGATGACGACTCGTTCCTGGCCGACCTCGCGGAATACGCGCGCGAACATGAAGGGCTACTGCGCCTCTGGTCGCTCGTCGCCCGTCTCGAGGCGGACCGTATCCTCGGCGAGCCGGGCTCGATGTCGCTGCTCTTCCATCAGGCGCCGGTGCTGCTGCGCGCCCTTGAGGATCCGGTGCAGCGCGGCGTGTGGGAGACGCTGTGGGCGGCGGTGCTGCACTGCGACGAGGAGATGGCGT
The DNA here is from genome assembly GCA_029378395.1 of Mycena leptocephala. Lineage (NCBI taxonomy): Eukaryota > Fungi > Basidiomycota > Agaricomycetes > Agaricales > Mycenaceae > Mycena > Mycena leptocephala. Next base: position 16,568 of record JARJLF010002801.1, on the reverse strand, counting down.
ATGGTGAGTGGGGCGCAGGCGCGGAGATGTGTGAGTGGTTAGGCGCGTTCAAGGATGCAGCGAGGAAGATTGCAGGGGACGAGAGGGCGCCGCTGGAGTGGCGCGGGCGGTTTGCGGTGCGTGTGCTCACTTTTAACAAGCATACTTATACTGATCACTCGAGTAGGTTATCCTAGAGGAGCTCGAGAAGGAGAGGTGATCAATGTGCGGATCGTGTAAGATCTTGACAAGCTTGTAATTCTCCTTCTCATCATCTGTGCAATACAATATTTATTACCAGTCGGCCCAATAACCTATTAGAAGTAAAGTACCATCGCCTCAATAGCCCAACGCATCACCGACAACTCATGCCCCACCCCTCCTCACCTCCTTCCGCGCCCTCAATCGTGCAAGACTCCTCGCCCTCGCGCGCATCCAAACGCCCTCCTCATCCTTATATGGGTACTCCTCCCGCTTACTTTCCTCGTCGTCCGGATCTGCGTAAGGATCCGCGTCCAGATACTTGCGCGCCATCACGCACCCGAATACTCCGACACCGCCCGACTATGCCTGCGCCCATACGCGAACCTCGCGCGCGCGCACACAAGCCCAGTCTGCCGCGTGTCCTCCGATTTCGCGCGCAAATGGCACGCGGGAAGGGATACATGGCCACCGAGCGCGCGGCGCACCGTCCTCGCTCCCGCTGCGCTCAACGTCCCCCTCCGCGCCGTCATCGCAGGAGTACACGCGCAGATACTTCCCCGGATACCCGAACGGGTACGGACTTGAACGCGGGTACGCCTCCTCCTCGCCTCACTCGAGCTCTGGGTCGTCGGATGTCGATGGGGATGTCGAAGTGGACGCAGTGGACTCGCCTTTCGAGCGCAGGGACAAGTTTGAGGTCGACTTTCCCTCCTGTGCATACTCAACCTCCGCTCGCCCTCGCGCGCAACGAACTCCGATACCTCCGACACCAATGACCCACTCGACCCCGAGCACGCAAGAGCCCACGGTCTCGATGAGGACGCAGACAGCGTCGCACGCATGGCGGGCTCCCTCTCCGTCCTTTCCCCCGCCCTCTCCCATTCTCTTTGCTCTGCTTCTTTCTCTTCTTCACAGAAAGACGAAATAACCCCCACGCCGCAGGGCGAGATATGCACCCACCCGCGGTGCAGCTGGTGCTGGTGCTGATAGTGGTGGCGCCATCCCAAATCCATCGCATTTCCCTCTCCACCACCATCTCAATGCGACTCCAAGCTCCTATCGAGCTCACCACCGACCGCCCAAATGTCTCCCACAATCCGCTTGCCTTGCTGGGTTGTGTAGACGCCGAGCGCGGGATCTGTGCGCGCTCCTTGGTCTTCGCGCCTTCTTCCTTCACGCCTTCACCGTCGTCGTCGATTGCGTGATGCTGGAGCCTGGGCTTACGTTCCTCACGTCCACGCTCATCTTTCTCCATCGCCCTCCCCCCGCGCGGTCCCGCGTCTTATAAAATTATTCCCCGCCGCGCGGATGGAGAACATCCCCGCAACAGACCGCCGTGTGTTCGTGTTCTGGTTCTTGCTCTTGGCTGCGCTCTTGGTCCTGACTAACTGAGGGTGCAGGCGCTGATGCGGGCGCGACCGAGCTCGAGATCGACACGGATCGCGAAACCCCACGCCCAAGCCTCCCGCTCCCGCCCGACGTCGACGTCGCGCGCGAAAGCCTCCCCTTCCCAAACCAATAACCCAGACCCCGACACGGTGCGCACCAACTTCTGCGTGTCTCTGTCTCTTGCGCGCTCTTCTTCGTTGTTGGTGTGTTGGCGTCGGCGTCGAGAGAGGTGCGGGAGGTGGAGGACGCGCGCTACGGAGGCATGTCCGCGGGGGGTTTGTATGCAGTGCAGCGGAGGATGGGCATGGTGGAAGAGGTTGAGGAAGCGGAAGTACATGTCGGCCTGCAAGAGGGAAGTAAAGTCAGCGCTTAAAATGAGAGAGAAAAGGGTGAAGTAAAAAGGAAAGGACAGAGAGCGAGGGCAAATGTAAAAAACGTGAGGAGAAATCAAAGCTAAAGCTGATGCACTCGAATATGCGAGTAATTAAGATCAGCCAATATATGCTCCGCATGCTTCTTCCACTTCTCAATAGCGTGTAGGTGGAAATAAATAAATCAAGAAGAGTGAGGTGAGGTAAAGGGGAAATAGAAAGAAAGAGAGATGTAAGTTGAGCAAAGAGCCAAACGACGAAGGAAAGAAGAATTCTCGCAATTCCGCGGCGCGCGCATGCAGACTGCATCGCCCATCCTTCCTCCATCTCAAAAACAGAAAAGAAAGGCGCCTCTCCCCCGTCTCGGAAAACGTATCATAAGCTTAAACAAAATCCCACTCACCCCCACTCGAAAACAAACTCCCCCCCCCCCAACAGCCTCACATCCCCACCTCGCTCCCACACCGTCTTCAGCGTGCGCAGCAAAACCGCGCCGTGCATGATGTACGATGACGGGGCGGCATGTGGGTCGTCTTGGTGCACGCCTGCTCCTTGAGCTCCTTCAGCATGCGAAGGTGGGCCTTGCGCGGACACGGAATCGGCAGAGGAGGAAGATGGCGATGAGGTGGAAGTCGGGGCAAACAAAGACGCCGGGAAGACCACTGAAAAAAGGCGACAGCGAAGGCACGAGCGGGTCTCCGTGCCCCGTACTAGTCCCGCGGGGGATAGACAAGAATGGGGAGAAAGGTGAATTCCCCGGCTCGTATCCATGTCCGTGCCTCGTGCTCGCGAACGTCAGACTCGCTGCCTCCTGCCCCCTCCTTTCTCCGCGTACCGGCCGGACTTCAAAGCAGCGAGACTGGGGAACAATGCTTGGGCTCGGTAAACAGTCGCGATGGAGTGAATTTCGCCGCAAGCAAAAATGATTTTCTCTGGTTCTTCAGTACATGAATAGTTGCGAACATAGAAATGTCGGACGTGGTCATGGAGGAACTAGTCTGTTGTTAACCGGTTTTTTTTTTCATTGTACTGGGTGTCCAAAGAAGGAAACATGAAAAAGAAATCGAAAAAGGAAAGAGAAGAAGGGAAAGGGAGGTTTTCGTTCTAAATCCTTCGTTCCAACATTGGAGGTTTGCTGATGACTGAGGCAAGTTGAACGGAAGTTTGAGGCGAGTTCAGGTTTAAGAAAATATTCATGTTCTGCGACATCTCGAAGACTAAAATATACACGACATGAATAACCTGAAAATTCATGTGGAGACTCAGAAAGTATTCCCGGTCTCTCCGCACCGAATTTGACTGTGTGCAACACGAGTCCCAATACAACGTGTAGAAACAGCAACTTCAAACAAATACAAGATTTGCGAACGGTGTGCAATTAAAAATTCCGCAGGAGGGATTGTAGTGTTTTGAACTCACGGTTGTAGTTGGTCTAGTTTCAACCAAAGAACGACATCGAAAAAATCGCCGATGCATGCCTATATGAGGCAGATTTCAACTGGAGGATCACAAAATCCGTGTTTGAAGGCTTACTTATTTACACACTAATTGCATTGATAGCATTTGCACAGGGCAGCGTGTTCTGGGTGCATCACGTCAGCGCGGAGGAGCATCGGTCAAAGCCAGCAATTATGGGGCAGTTCTCAGCTCACATGGTGCGAGCGCGATGTCTATGAGTGAGACCACTCACATGGGGCTCATACCCAAGAAACTGTGTTCCAGTTCCACCGCCTAGTGTCATACTCCGAGTGCAGGCCGTGACGGCGACCGCTGACGGCATCCTATCTGCGTTTTTTGACCTTGATTTGATTATTCTGAGTCGATTATGGCTGATTCTTGTTCGCGTCGACCCGCCTATTTGCGATCCATTCTCCGTGCCAATTGGGCTCCGTTTCATAGAGATTTCAGTGATTTATTGGACAAGAGACAGAGGTGGACCTCCTGGAAGGGATAGAGGAGCAAATGAAGTGCGGCCCATTGGAGACTGAGCAAATCGACGTGGAGGTTGGTGTATGGCAGATAATCGTGACGTGACCGATTATCTGCCAGTCACGCAAATTATCTGCCATCCCCCAATTATGAGCCATAATGGACATTTCTGAACAATCTGAACAGGCATATCGTTTTTAGATTGATTCAAGAGCCTACAGTATTATTTTCATGAAATTAGAGGGCAAGGTTATGAAAATACCGGGCAGCCGTGGCAGATAACCGTACAGCCACTGGCAGATAATACCCAGCTGATCTAATCATACCAAGGCCCTCCGGGCACCCCTGGTACCTCGTGCTATACCCTGGTTTGAATTATTTTTGGTCTTTCAATCTAGTACTCCAGATTCAGAAGAATTGAGACATAATTATCATCAAGGCAGATTCACAAAACAGACTGAGAGACTACGGCTCAGGTTCACTTGGTCGACGCGTTCGCGTCAACCAAGTTCACGTTGAGCCATGGATTTCGGAGTTGATGGACACAGAATTATCCCTTGATGTAAATGTTATTCGTGCTCTGTATCAGAAGGATACTGTTAGAGTTCGTCAACCGGTAAAAAAATATCTTCACTTTCGACATGAGCAGACGGGTACGACGAAGCAGCAGGAGGTCCGTCAACATCCACTATGGTCATCAGGTGAGGTATATGTGACGTGTAGTGAAACGAACACTGACTGTTAGTCCGCACAGACGGCTCGCGAGCATTGTCTTGAGGTAACGGACCGAAGACGCTCTGCAGGACGGGGCCATCGGTTCCTAACAGGGGACCAGCGTTCCTTATTTCCAAAGGGTTGATTTCATCGACTTCCATTACGAAAGGACGATGGGAGGCTGAAGACATAGTGAGATAGTGGTTGAAGGGAAGCAGTGAGCTCTGAGTTCCTGATGTCCACCTATTGTGCAGGGAGCGAGGGAAAGGGTTTGACCGACGTTAGACAGGCAAACAGGAGAACGACACTGCACGATAGGGGACAGGGGACGTTGATTCTATTGTTGAATATTTATTTAATTAAATTATACAAAAAAATGGTTTTTGGCGCAGACAGGAGGTTCATACGTCAGGAGAGACGGGTTATTAGGGCAGGAGACAGGAGTTTATAATTGTTCGGAGCAGTTATTTAATTATTTTCGAGAATTTCCCTGATGGGATCACTGATGGTCGTGATTTGGAGATTCGACAATTCGCGTTTGAGACCTGGGTCCGTAACCGGTACCAGGAATAAACCGTTGACCGCTACCTGGCCGCGTTATTACAAATCATCGGAGTTTGAATTTTTGCGATGCTTATTCAGAACCTCCAGGACTCCCAAACAGGGTATTTAAATCCATGTCTGAACCCAACACATCTCCTCAAATTTTCCTCTTCAACCTCCAATCTCGCGGAATCAAAACAGCAGATTATGTCAGGATTTGTCATACATTGAGCCATCAAAGTTCAAACTCATGGTTCTTCAACTCTGCCGTCGCAAGTTAGGGAGAGAAGTTGCCCAGTTTAAGCTAATAAATGCTACTGGGACTGCATATTTGCGAAAAACATACTCTGGTATGCATACGAGCAACCAAATTCTTTTCGTGATTTGTAATAAGCAGGCCACCTGGTCCTGGCCACTGATCGTTGGATCGACCTTATCAACAGACTACAACATGCGAGGCACGAGCACAAAATTGTTGTAGCATCTGTTTATAAGAGACTATGGAGGAACGAAGTAGTTTGCCTGCATGGTGCGCCTGAGAACAATGGAAGTAGCCACGGGGGCGGTGGGGGTGTTACATGCCCTGGAGACGAGGAGAGGACTAGAAATGAATGGTTGTGTGATCTAACTGTGCTGCCAACTCAAAGATTTCTGGCTCCAATTCTTTCTGGAGGAAAGAACAGGGAGGTTTCCGAATCCATGGTGGCCGTAGTAGGCAGTGTTGTCAGAGTCAGTCAAAAAACTTGACCATTGGTCAAGGATTGTTGACTAGTTAATGATTAATGGGTCATTGACCTGTTTTTGACCGGCCACAACTTGGGTTAAGAATGACATCATGAGCTGATGTGTGGCAAAGAAAGTCAAAAGATTTTCGGACTAATCCGGAACATGCCCGAAAACATCCTCGGGCTTGTTGGATCGTGCTTAAGCAGAGGTCAAGCTAAACAGGGTCAAGGATCAGCCATTCTCTTAACAAGCCGTCAAACCCCCATCAAACCCCTTCAAGGACAACACTGGCCATAGGTGGCCATTGGCAAACAAGAGTGAGAATCATGTGATGGCACTGTCAGATCAAACTGATCGTGGTTGAAATAGGAAGAAATTCCGGATTCGGGTTTCTCCTTCCTATTTCAACCACAATCAGTTTGAAGTTTTGAAGGCAGTGGAACAGAAGGAGAGTGTTTTGTGAGTTGCTGCAACAAATTCTTTTGCTTTTGAACCAGAATTTTTGACCCACCATAATGCATAATGATTTAAGTATACTAGTAGTATAATATACATAGACAGAAGTTCTGCAATATATATTGAATTGAGGCTTCAAAACTTGTCCTTATACTGCCATGTGAATAGCCTAATGCACACATATATGTGACTCCTAGCTAAAGAAAACAACAACAAAAAATGGTTCTCAGCAAAGTGACCAAGATCTTGGTCACTGACTCTCAGACATGCGGCAAAGCCTGACTGCTTCCTCATAGACCTGCACTGCATCTTTGTGACAACTAATAGCATGCAGATCTATGGCAAGGTTGTACAGGGAATAGGCTAGTTTCTTGGTGACTGAAGGGTCTGTCTCTGCCAATTTACGACAAAGCCTGACTGCTTCCTCATAGACCTGCACTGCATCTTTGTGATGGCCAATAGCACGCAGATCTACACCAAGGTTGTACAGGGAATCAGCTAGATCCTTGGTGATCAAAGGGTCTGTCTCTGCCAATTTACGATAAAGCCTGACTGCGTCCTCATCCACCTGCACTGCATCTTTGTGATGGCCAATAGCACGCAGATCTCCACCAAGGTTGTACAGGGAATCAGCTAGTTTCTTGGTGACTGAAGGGTCTGTCTCTGCCAATTTACGATAAAGCCTGACTGCTTCCTCAATGGCCTGCACTGCATCTTTGTTGTGGCCAATAGCATGCAGATCCTTTCCAAGTTTGTGTAGGGATTTGGCTAGGTTCTTGGTGACTGAAGGGTCTGTCTCTGCCAGTTTACAATGAAGCCTGACTGCTTCCTCAATGACCTGCACTGCATCTTTGTGACAACTAATAGCATGCAGATCTATGGCAAGGTTGTACAGGGAATAGGCTAGTTTCTTGGTGACTGAAGGGTCTGTCTCTGCCAATTTACGATAAAGCCTGACTGCTTCCTCATAGACCTGCACTGCATCTTTGTGATGGCCAATAGCACGCAGATCTACACCAAGGTTGTACAGGGAATCAGCTAGATCCTTGGTGATCAAAGGGTCTGTCTCTGCCAATTTACGATAAAGCCTGACTGCTTCCTCATCCACCTGCACTGCATCTTTGTGATGGCCAATAGCACACAGATCTCCACCAAGGTTGTACAGTGAATCAGCTAGATCCTTGGTGATCAAAGGGTCTGTCTCTGCCAATTTATGATAAAGCCTGACTGCTTCCTCATAGACCTGCACTGCATCTTTGTGATGGCCAATAGCACACAGATCTCCACCAAGGTTGTACAGGGAATCAGCTAGATCCTTGGTGATCAAAGGGTCTGTCTCTGCCAATTTACGATAAAGCCTGACAGCTTCCTCATCCACCTGCACTGCATCTTTGTGATGGCCAGTAGCACGCAGATCTCTACCAAGGTTGTACAGGGAATCAGCTAGTTTCTTGGTGACTGAAGGGTCTGTCTCTGCCAATTTACAATGAAGCCTGACTGCTTCCTCAATGACCTGCACTGCATCTTTGTGACAACTAATAGCATGCAGATCTATGGCAAGGTTATACAGGGAATAGGCTAGTTTCTTGGCAACTGAAGGGTTTGTCTCTGCCAATTTACGACAAAGCCTGACTGCTTCCTCATAGACCTGCACTGCATCTTTGTGATGGCCAATAGCATGCAGATCTCCACCAAGGTTGTACAGGGAATTAGCTAGATCCTTGGTGATCAAAGGGTCTGTCTCTGCCAATTTACGATAAAGCCTGACTGCTTCCTCATCCACCTGCACTGCATCTTTGTGATGGCCAATAGCACGCAGATCTACACCAAGGTTGTACAGGGAATTAGCTAGTTTCTTGGTGACTGAAGGGTCTGTCTCTGCCAATTTACGATAAAGCCTGACTGCTTCCTCATAGACCTGCACTGCATCTTTGTGATGGCCAATAGCACACAGATCTCTACCAAGGTTGTACAGGGAATCAGCTAGATCCTTGGTAATCAAAGGGTCTGTCTCTGCCAATTTACGATAAAGCCTGACAGCTTCCTCATCCACCTGCACCACATCTTTGTGATGGCCAATAGCACGCAGATCTCTACCAAGGTTGTACAGGGAATCAGCTAGTTTCTTGGTGACTGAAGGGTCTGTCTCTGCCAGTTTACGATAAAGCCTGACTGCTTCCTCAATGACCTGCACTGCATCTTTGTTGTGGCCAATAGCATGCAGATCCTTTCCAAGTTTGTATAGGGATTTGGCTAGGTCCTTGGTGACTGAAGGGTCTGTCTCTGCCAGTTTATGATGAAGCCTGACTGCTTCCTCAATGACCTGCACTGCATATTTGTTGTGGCCAATAGCATGCAGATCCTTTATAAGTTTGTGTAGGGATTTGGCTAGGTCCTTGGTGACTGAAGGGTCTGTCTCTGCCAGTTTACGATGAAGCCTGACTGCTTCCTCATCTACCTGCAGTGCATCTTGATGATGGCCAATAGCACGCAGATCTCTACCAAGGTTGTACAGGGAATCAGCTAGTTTCTTGGTGACTGAAGGGTCTGTCTCTGCCAATTTACGATAAAGCCTGACTACTTCCTCAATGACCTGCACTGCATCTTTGTTGTGGCCAATAGCATGCAGATCCTTTCCAAGTTTGTGTAGGGATTTGACTAGGTCCTTGGTGACTGAAGGGTCTGTCTCTGCCAGTTTACGATGAAGCCTGACTGCTTCCTCAATGACCTGCACTGCATCTTTGTTGTGGCCAATAGCATGCAGATCCTTTCTAAGTTTGTATAGGGATTTGGCTAGCTCCTTGGTGACTGAAGGGTCTGTCTCTGCCATTTTACAATGAAGCCTGACTGCTTCCTCATCTACCTGCACTGCATCTTGATGATGGCCAATAGCACACAGATCTGAACCAAGGTTGTAGAGGGTATTGCCTAGATTCTTGGTAACCAAAGGGTCTGTTTCTGTCAGTTTACAATGAAGCCTGACTGCTTCTTGAATGGCCTGCACAGCATCTTTGTGATTACCAATAGCACACAGATCTATACCAAGGTTGTGCAGGAAGTAGGCAAACTTATTTGTCCCTGTGGTGTCCCTAAGCTGCCCTTCAGGTTGTTGCAAGCCTGGAAAAGAGTAAGATACTATTTACACAATAAATACTATCTTGCCCAGTACCTTTTTTGTTCTTAGGGTTGGCAGAGCTTTCATCTAGAAAACATGTCAATCAATTTGTTTTCCTAGGTTATGTTGTAAAATTTCCACCTTTAACTGTCTCTGTACCAAGAGATCAGAAGATGCAGAATGATTGTCAATTGAACTAACCCTTGTCAAAAAGGATGTGTTCGACCTGAGTAAGTGATAGTAGTAGATCGGTGGTCTGCAATGAACGGCGAAATCTAGAAGTGAATTGATCATCCCAGTCTGTTGTGGACAACCTAGTTTTTGCCTGAATTGAAGGGCCTTCCAGCTGTTGGACAATTTGAGGAGCTGTTGGACGCATCTCAGCCCTCCCTTTCCAACAACTGGTGAGTAGCTCCCAGAGACTATCAAGCACTGTTGTGCCTGTGCATGACATGGGCCGCGAAGGTTGTTTCCCCTCAAGGACTGCAAACATGACAGCCATGTCATTTGGCAATTCAGGAAATGGGATTGTTCCTGAAATTATCTCCAGAATCTTAGCATATCACAACAAGGAGTCAAAACAAAAACTCACCTCATAGCAGACACAAGCAAAAGCATAAACATCAGACCCAAAGTGGTTCTGTCCTCCTTGGAATAATTCCAGTGCTTGATATCGTGCTATCCCACCTCGGCTGTTTGCAGTGGAAGTTGTGAACAACAATGTCATGGCATGGGTGATTGAAGAGACACCAAAATCAGCAATACAGGCCCTGCCCGAGGGAGTTACAAGGATATTAAGCTATGCACGTGATCAGCGAAAAGTAATTTGCATCATAGAAGACATGAATCAGTACTGCTTTCAAGTCTCCGTGTATCACATTTTCTTTGTGCAGGTATTGTAACCCAAGGGCTACATCCAGGATCTAACAATTGATCAATTCAGAGTCTTCATGTCAGACTAAATGTATGCTCACCAGTGAGAGACGGACTCTGGTGTCTGGCTTGTTGATTTCAAGGAATTTCATGATGTTACCATTCTCCATCCACGGTGAGACCAGACACAGTCTAGTTTCGAGATAGTATACACCAAAGAAGGGAAGTACATTTGGGTGAGCCAGTTGGCGCCAAATGAGAGCTTCTCGGCCAAATTTCTAGATAATTATAAATCAAAATGTGTCTGTAAAAAAGAGAGAACCCAACATTGAGTATAGACTGAACATCCGAGTCCTCAAAGACCCTCATGATCTTCACTGAGACACTTACTTCATGGACCAGGCCTTTCCAAAGATCCCCAAAGCCTCCAGCAGCTACTTGATTACCAACTTTATGCAACTCCGGGAGCACAAAACATCGAGGATGGAGGCCAGACTCCCGAGAAAGCCGCAATAAAGCCTTCAATATGAGTGGCTTACTGAATGGGAAGGAGTCGAGATCCAGGAGCTGTTTTGTTGGTCAATTTAATATTCACCAGGCAGCAAAACTATAACGTTACTGACATCTTGTAACAGATCAAGAAGTGTTTGGACATCTGTCCCGCGACAGGCCAAAAGCCTCTGATACAACACTTGGTCTTGAAGAACATAAACTAGCTTTGCAACAACAGCAGAGTCTTTGCTGTTTACATGCTCAAAGATGTCGGGATTCAAGAGTGGTGGCTGGCAAGAGATACGTTCGGCTTTGACAGGCCGGGTAAATTCGGGTAATACTTTGGAACTGTGGTAACCTACCAGAAGCCCTGGCTCTTACAGTTTTGTATTCTGTCTCCAGTCCCAACAACAGATGACCCGGGTGCTCAGCCAATCCTAGTCCGGGTGCCCGCAGCGGATCACCTTGCCTCAAAGTCGGCAACGTTGTATGCAGATCCCCAGCATTGGTAAACCTAGGCATGAGGGGGAAAGAGCCAGTGTTCTGTGTGAGAGAGGGCGCGGGATGAGATGGATAAGAAGCTGTATTTAATTGTGGTCTAATATATCACTACACCGCATTTCTAAATGAATGTACAGCATCTGATCAAATGCCAACTACGATCCTTACGCTCAAGCTCTCGGCACAAACATCAGTATGTTGGACGACCTTTTCAGTCCGATCAGAGGCCAGGCACACGACAACATGGAACATTGCATCCGCTTCCTCCGAGGATGCGCACTACCTCTGAGAACTGAATGAGACCCGCGTGACTCATCGCTATGGGTTATTATCAATTGGGATGGTGATTGTAACGAAACAAGCCCACGAACTTTGTTGGCCACGCCCTTGAAGCAAAGTCGAAATAAAGGCTTGATTCGCAGCACCATCTTAGGCTCTTGGTCTGCGCGTAGGGGAGGTGCTGGTCAACGACGTGCGTTGTCCCCTAGCCGCTCGGACGCCTAGCACGTTCGTGCATCGCATCTGTACACTTGCTTGAGGTGCAGTTCCTCGCGTTAATACCACGCACGTAGGCCGAGTCCAGGTTCGCGTAATGGTGAGCATGAACGTGCGCGCGTGGGAGAGTCCTCTCATGCATATTTTCTGCGCCGCCGCGAGCGCTGGGTGTTTATCGTTCTGCAATTGCGCCGACCGCTGAGTGACGTATTCGGCCTCCCCCTCACGAGCAACGAACTCCGACACCTCCGACGCCAACGACCCACTCGACCCCGAGCCCACAAGCGCCCACGGTCTCGATGAGGACGCAGACAGCGTCGCGCATCGCGGGCTCCCTCTCCCTCTTTTCCCCGTTCTCTCCCCCTCCTCTACTTCTTCCTTCTCTTCGCGGAAAGACGAAATAACCCCCACGCCCCAATGCGAGAGTCTTGTGAAGATATTCCCCGCCGCCCGAGCGGAAAACATTCTTACAGCAGGCGTCGACGCCGAACGCGCAACCACCGCGCGCTCGCGTTCTTGCTCTTGGCCGCGCTCTCTAGCTGAGAGTACGGGTACGGGCGCTAATGCAGGTCTGTGGGCGACCGAAGTCGAAATCGACAGGACCCCGTCGCGTGCCCAAGACTCCCACCCAGCACCGACGTCGCGCGCGAAATCCTCCCGCTCCCAACCAATATCCAGGCCCCGGCGCGGCCCGCACCAACTCTGCGCGTCCCTGTCTCGCGCGCTCTTCTTCGTGGTTGTTATATTGGCGTCGAGGGAGGTGTGCGAGGGAGGTGGACGCTGGCGGCGGCGCGGCGAGGACGCGCGCGACAGAGGCGTGTCCACGGGGGTCTGCATGCGGTGGGCTTATGTGCAACGGAGGATGAGTGGGGTGGCAGTTGAGGGAGTGGAAGAGGCGGGATGGGTCTGGAAAAGAACGATAGTGAGCGCTGATGTAGACAAACAGAAAGGGAACGAAAAAAAAAAATGAATCCAAGCTGAATACTGTAGAAACTGAGGGGAAGATTTGAGTATGTGAGTAATTGAGAGCACCCAATATATACTCCGCATTGGTGCCCGCTCCCCAAAGAGAAGAGACGGAAAGATATGGACGATAGAACTACTCACCCCACTCAGAAATTCCACCCCTAACAACCTCACATCCCCACCTCTTTCCCACACCAGCATCCCCGCCTTGAGCGCGCGCAGCAAGACGGTGCCGATCCGTGCGTGATGTACGAAGTGGGGGCGGCGTGTGGGTCGTCGTGGGGGTGCGCAGCTTGTAGATGTGCGGATGAAGATGAGGGTTGGGCTTGTGAGTGGGTATGAGCGGACGCAGACAAGGGTAAATAGGAAGGTGGAGAAGAGGAAGTGGCGAACAACAAGAAGCCGGGAGGACCGCTGAAAGCGGCGAGGGCAACCCGTGCCCGTGTCCGTGCCTGTTCAAAGTCCCGCGCGAAATCGACGACACGCTGAGCGCAGGCGACAGCGAGGCGTGTCCCGCCCCCCTCCTTCCTATAGTAGAGCGCCGCACCCCATAGCGTGTACCCCTCCGCGGGGCGCGGGTCGAGGAAGAGGCGGATGGAGGCGATCCCTGCCTTCCCTTTCTTCGTCCGGCTCTCACTCTTGCCGGCTGCTCGAAGCGGAGGCGTCGCCTTGCTTCGTGTTATTCGTTTCGGCCGCAGCGGGAGAGGTAGAACAAGGGGGTGGTGAGAGTGGCAAGAAAGTGATGAGCCCCATCGCTCGGATCCCGGCCTCTCCCTTCTCCCCCACATACTCGCTCTCGTGCAAATCACCCGCGGACGAAGACACATACGAGGGGAGGAGAGGAAAGCCGAACGAAGCGAGGTATCGCTCCGCGAGGGTGTGTGAGCCGGGGCCGAGGATGAGGTGTCTTCAGCGGGGGCTTACGCATCGGCGACGTCTGCGGCTTTGGAGGAGGAGGTGGGGCCGTCTTCCTCGTTACGAGGTGCAGTGGAGATCTGTAATGCAAAAAGAAAAAGAAAAGAACGATTAGCTCTTTCATACAAATCGGAGGTGAGTAAGAAACGTACCTCCGCATCCGCTTCTCTCCAGTAGATAGCCCATCTACATGCTCATCCACCGACTCCGACGCACAACCCCCACCCGCAACCAAACCTTCCAAATACGCAAATGTACCGCTCCCGCTCCCGCCGGCGCTCGTGGTGCAGGCGGCGCACGCGTCTCCCTCATCATGACGTGCTTCCTCTGTCTCGGCGGCGGCGGCGTGTTTCGACCCGGTGGAGTTTGAAGGGGTAGAATTTGAGGGAGCACGCGCGATGGTGGAAGAGGGATAGTCGGAAGGGAACCGGGGAAAGAAGGAGGAGCAAAAAGCGCAGAGAGGGACGTCGCCGTCACGTCGCCGGTGGCACTGGTAGATGCAGATGTATGCATCGAATTTGTAAAATGACCGTTGCTCGGCGCGGACGCCGGTGTCGGAGTAGTCGTAATCGTGAAATTGTCGTGCTTCATAAATCCGCTCGGGGTAGGCGTGGAATTCGAATTCGAATTGGGGTAGACTTGCAAGAAACGGGAGACGACGTTAAGCGGCCACCCCGCGGCACAGCGGGCGCCAAAAGTTCGTGTTCACACCTGCAAATATGGTAAAAACAAGCAGGAGCTCACCTCCGAATGCCTTCTCTTCACCTTCACCCACCTCCTCCATCTCCCCTCTTCGCCCACAATCGGCAGCGCCCGCGAATCCAACAAAATCTTAGGAACACCCAACAAAACCCTAAACCCCAAACGGTACCCGTACGCTGCTCGACGCGACCAGAGGCAGCGTCGCGGCGCGCGCCGGAGCGAAATGGTGGGGGTGGTGGTCGGCTACCAACACCAACTGACGGCCTCCGCTTGAGAAGAGGGTGATTGGTCCGGCGACTAAACTTTGTGCCGTCCTTCTAACGACGACGACAATATTAATGAGCTCGATAGCGGCCTGCCCGGACACCCCTAGATCCACTACCGCCATCCGCCACTCTTTTACTGCTGGCGTTTGCTCTGAACCACCGCAACCCTCAGCCGAAAGCCGAAGAGCAATGCATGCATTACACTACCATTTCCTCGCCACCAAACGCCAATGAGCTCAAATGCCTTATAATATGGCTATTTATCGGTCCTAATTCCTGACTGGCGCTTCCGTTATCTCTGTCCATGTTTCCGGCCAACAACTCAGCGAATGAACCGTATATTCCTGCGCAAGATGTCTATGTACCGCCTGCGAACTCGCCAACTAGAATCTACTATACTCAAGTGGGCGATAACTTTCAAGTGCGTCCTTGTATTTCGTGATTCGTCCACCCTCCAGTGTCGGCCGTATGAGCGCGTGCAGAATCAAGACATCTACTAGTACGCTTCAAACTCTGGTCGTCGTTCCCACTGAATAACTCGCACCCGCGTCCCATTCATCTGGTGCGTTCCGAATCCAAGCAACTATTAACCATATTTTCCGAATGATCCCATGCTTGCCCTCGGCACCGCTACCTGGCTCAATAAAGGGCAGCAATCTACTATTCGTGCTAATCCTCGCACCGTTACCCCGCTCATAGATGTGTTTCCAAGTACCACATCTCCCTCGAGCTCGGTACGCCTCGGTGTTGCCAATTAAGCACACCACACAACTCAGTTAGGTCCTTGTATAGTTCATTCGTCCTCCGAGTACAACTGGAGCCGGATTCGTTCCATGTATCTATCTGTCCATCATCCACTGGCATCATCCAAAACAATGTCTACGCCTCTCGTTCCGAGTCGCTACTCCATACTCCTCTATTCGGCCTCATCTACTGTGTTCACCCCTTGACAATTGCATCTCTCTCGATACCAATCCTTCCGAAGTCGTCATTCGTCCAATATTCATTCCGACTCTAATATACACACCTCTTCTTTTTTTATTTTTTCCTCTTCCTTCCTTCCTTCTTTCCTACTTAATTATCGCATCGACATCCATCCTGTATCCCCGTATCCACGCACCAATACACGTGTATAGATTGCGCCCGGAATGAACGAAGCTCCAAAGAAAATGAACAAAATCAGAAAGAAAAGAAAAAATATCCTACATATCTAGTCTACTATCACCCGACCTCGAATCGAACGGGGGACATTGAGTCTCCTGATTACATTATATGGACCCAAGATATTTGTAAGGTAGAGGACAGGCAAATACGGTTGCCCCACGTGATGTGACGGTCACATCGCCTTTTTGGGATGAACAGAGTTCCGCACCTCCTTTACACAACATTTCGATGAGTTATGGAAAATCGGCTTCAACAGTTTTGTGTAGATATGTTTTAAGAATACTCGAGATTTTTTCGAGAATTTATAGGCAAAATTGAAGGACTAGTTTCAAGTATACTACATACATGCTACAAAACAGCATTTGCATTCCCTCCCCGCCCAATTCTGGCCACTTCCATCTCCTTTAAAAATTCAGGAGGAAGGATCCGATGGCCCTTGTACTTTCTGGCTGCCCAGGCAGCCTGTGCACCGTCAAGTCCGTGGCGATATGCGTCAGCAAAGCGGTGAGCACGGGTAACCTCCCACTCAGACGGCTTAGCCTGTCCTGTATGGCCTTCTTAGGTGCGGGAATGAGAGGATATCCAATGCACTCCCATTGGAAAATTTCAAGGCACAACAGCCAAAGAAACTCTGCAACGCGCCGCACATCGAGGCGAGCTGACTGCTAATTTTGGAAACTAGTTGCTCAATTCTCAAGATTTTACCGATATTACACCTCATATGGCAAGGGCAGACCAATCCTCAGAAAACTGTTGAGCCCGATTTTT
>JARJLF010002800.1:0-28735 GCA_029378395.1 Mycena leptocephala | reverse complement strand
TTGCGGCAGGGCATAAAAGCAGAAAAAAAAAACTTGCGGCAAGTGCAAAAGCAAAAAAAACCTTGCGCCACATTAAAGTGCATTTTGACCGCCATATTCCAAAGCAAGTAACGAGATAAAAGACATAGATGATGTATATGGGTAAACCTGCAGAAAATCGAATCTACCCATCCGAAGAACGGATCCACCGTTTACCAGTGGCTCTTGGGCGGGACAGGCGGGACAGCCTGGATGGGCGAGCGGTCTTCCCCAGCTACCGAGCCAGAGGTGCTGTACATAGACAGCTTACGACTGAATGTCGCATTGTGGAGCTCCGAGCGAGTTGCGGGCTTGCGGGTTCCTCCGACGGTACGGATGGTGCTGGTCGTGCTGCCAGCGACGGAGGGTGCTCGAGAAAACGACATTGCCGGGTGAGGAATTGATCCGGAGCGGGAATGGAAGAGGTAGTGACACGAGAACCATTGAGCCCGTCGAACGAAGTCTGACGGCTGTGGGTGCGCGAAGCAGGGGGTGGATGACTCGGCCGACGATCCAGCACTGCTGTAGGGACTGTGCTCTCCCTCATCGATAACCTGGCGACCGCGGCCAGGGCCGTTACCGTACATCGCCATTGCATGATCCAAGCTCAGCTCCGGCGCTTTGCTGAGACGATGGATATCCTTCATACGGCTTTGCATGAATTGGGACATGCGGTTGACGGATTTGGCGATCATGCGGTCGTCGAAGGACGTGTAATTGTCTTCGCCGCCGCGAGCGCGATCGATATGAGCGTCAGCGAGACGGCGAGCACGGTGCTGAGGTTGGAGAGGCGGAACCGGAGGGATACCATTCTCCTGAATACGCCCGATTGCACGCGCGGAGGGCGAGCGACCTACGCTGCGGCTCTTGTTAGGCGGCTGGTAACGGCTGATGGACGAGACGGCGCTGCTGAGAATCTGGTCAAAGCTGACACTCTGGCGTTTGCTGCGCTTCGTCTCGAAGGTCGACGCAGCCCTGAAGTCCTGATCGAGATTCAGCGATGCCTTGTCCTTGGTGAGGACGAAGAAGGAGCGATCCTTGACGCGGCGACGGATATTGACCCAACGCGCTTTGGCCGGGTTGGCTTCGATGCTGGGGTTGTAGAGACTTTGAGCCGCAAGATCGACGTAGAAGAGTCTACACGTTCGACGATGCGTTGGAGGTAGGACATCAAGACGGTGGAGATTTTGTGTACGGCCTGAAAGACATGAGGACGAGAAAGGGAGCAAAGATGCGGCAAGACTTGCCTGGCTCTCCTTTTTGGGGTATTCCTTGATCACATCAGCGACACGGTGGAAAGCGTCGTGCCCAGCGCAAATCTCGTCTGGAAAGAATATGAAATTCATTCTGCAGAAATAGCATGGACGCATACCTCGCACTTTCTCCAAGAAAGCGACATCTAAATCGAGAATGGCGCGCGTGAACTTGATGATACTGCCTTCGAACGCAGGAGCCTGGGTAGCCTGGTTCGTGACGAATTCTCCGAGCTCAGCAATCTCCCTCTTCGCCTTGATCGCAGATGGACTCGAGGTCGCATGGGTGACGATTCCCATGATGTCCGGGAGCGGAGAGGTGTCGTCGTTGTTGGCGATAGCGAACGAGAGCTTGAGGAAGATCTCTTGCAGCCTAAACGGAAGCATACCATTAGCAAGATAAGCGTGACATTGAGGATGTAGCTGTACTTGGTTCCGAAAAGCACAGGGAACCCGGTCTTGGTGAGGAGTCGGCTCTGGAGCTGGTAGAACTTGCGGACGGCATGCGTGGAGAGGATGCCTCCGGAGAACCAAAGCTGGGAGTCTTTAATGAGAGTGTCGACCTCGAACGACATGGTAGTGAGAGCTTCGACGGCGATCCGAAGATACTCCGTCCAGCCGCTGTAGAGGTCGGTAAGTTCCGCGGAATGGAAGGTAGGAGTGGGACAGAGATATCCGATGAAGTATTTGCCGAGCAAGCTCATGACTTCAGGATTGGAGGTATGCCCGACCTGTTGAGCGAATCAGCAAGCAGGAACCCCACGGGATGCATAGGCACATACCTCGTCGAACGTGTCGGAGCAGTCGAGACCCGCAGAAGCGGCAACGATGAGAGTTCCACCCGGATGGATGGGGAGGAAGTCCGTGACATCGTAAACACATCCGTGAATGCCAAGCCACATGCGCGACCCCTCGCGATGACCGGTGTGCAGAGAAAGCTAACATGAAGGGTTGGGTATGCGCTTCACGAAAGGACCTGATACAAAGGCTTACCTCCGAGAGAGGGATCATGGGCTCGTTGACCTTCATGACACGAGGAGTCATGAAAACGTCCAACATGAAGCGCCGTTCCGCAAATGCCTGCGCCAGGAGTTCGTCGGCGCCGGTCTTTGTGACCGCGCGATATTTGTACAGCGCCTTGCGAATGCCCACGATGACCGTCTCGTACAGCGATAGACTTCCGCACACAAACATATAACCACCGAGGCCGCCTAGTTTTGTAGAAATGATCTGAGTGGAGTGGAGTGTGATGTGAGGGTCATGTTTGCCATCTGAAGAAGGCGACTAACCATATCAGCGACGGTTGCTCCTTCGTCGACAATGGCGGCATCGATGTACCTCTCATCCGTCTTTTTATCGACCAGATCGCGACGAACAGGATCGTAGACGAGACCGTTCTTATCGCGAGAGAACGCGACATGCATCTCCAGTTTGCCGCTGAGGACGTGTTTACGGAGCTGAGGAAATTTTGTTTACTTAACAAGCTGGGAAAGGACAAAGTACGCATGAGGCAAACGAACCTCATGCTTGTACAGCAACTTGTCTCGAGATTGCACACCGAGGAAGAGGATGTTCCTCCCAATCACACCAGGACTGCCGAGACGCGCCTGCCAGAACGAACGGAAGGGCGCGATGCCACTGCCGCCCGCGAACATCACAGCATGGGCGGCAGGGGACAAAGGAAGCTGGAAGTTGAGAGGGCGCGAAATACCGACCAACACCTATATGCAGACGATGGGTGAGCCTCTGGAAATAAGGGATAAAAACAGGCGGCCAAACCTTCTGTGCCTCCTGTCCGTCTTCGTTGGGAAACGGGTTGAGGAACGACGAGCAAACACCACCGCGGATGGTAGGCCCACTGGGGCGACGCAAGAGCGGGAAAATCTCGTGCTGCGCACGGGTGACGGTGAGGTCGATCGTCTCAGGCATGAGCTCGAAGGGGAACGAAGACACAGAGTATGTGCGAGGAACTTCGGGCACGACGAGCTCCGAGAGCCACGAGAGGTCATCCAGCGAGAACGCGGTGTTCCAGATGTTTTCGGTGAAGTCGCCGGTCGCGCCGATGAGGAGGTCGCCGAGCGAGCCGTTCACGGGCCACGCCTCGGCTTCGAGAACACGCTGGATGAATGGCGACGCCTTCACGCGGCGATAGATCTGTGTTTAGGTTAGACAAAAGGAGCGCAGGCGGGTAGCGACTATCATTGCGTACAGAAAGCACCATTTCCTTCGTCAACGGGGCGATCCTGCCCTTCTTGAGGATGTCTCGGACAGTCAGCAGGGTTCGACTTCGGAATCTCCGTGCGAGCACTCGATTTCGTGCCGAGCGTACCGCTTCCAGGCCATACTGAGGGGAACATTGACGTCGAGGAAGTCGATTAAGCCCAGAGTATCGACAATTGCCTAGAAGAGAAGCCATGATGAATAACGGAGCTTCAGATCCCCATACCACAACCGACAAACCTCGACATCCGACCAGGAGTTGTTCAGCATGACAGCGAGACGATCGCCCGGAATAAAAGTCAACCCGGAGTGCTTCGTGTCGAAAGTGATCTTGCCGGTGTTTCTCATGGGGTCGTCGTCGATGGCGGTGCGCGATATGATCTTGACCCAGAATCGGCATTCGTCATAACTACCGCGCATCTCGTGGGGCTCGCGCTCGAGAAGAGCCTTGGAGCGGTAGGGCTCCAGGCGTTCCTTCATTGAATGGGCGAGAGTCTTGTGCACCTCGCGCCAGGGACGGCCGCTGTCGTCTGTGGCACCAGCACCACCGCTAAACGGAGATGAGAGAAGGTTGGCAAATAGCGAAAAAAAAGACTGACTTTGTTTCGACACGACCTGTCTTTGCGACCACCTCCAAGAACCCGTACACTTTGTAGCGGTGGGTGCCCCTGCACGCAAATGAGTATGGACGACGGAAGGAAATCCAGCGCAGGGACTCACATGAATCCACGCTCGCCCAAGTAGCTCTCGACGATGGCGTCCAAAACCCCGATGAGACGGGGGTCTCCGCTCTGCTTGACGTATGTGGGGACAGGGTAGTGGTTCTCGATGGCAGCCAAAAACGCGCGGATGTTGAGAGGCATCCAAGCGCGCAGATGGATAGACTCAATGCCAAGGAAGGAATCGAAGTTCGTGCGCTACATTGGGGTTTAGAATGATGACATGAACATATAACGAGTGGACGAACGAGGAGGAACGCGTCGATGCATTGGAACACCGGCAAGAATAGACCTGAAAGAGCAGGGAGACGCTTGGACAGAGGCGCAGAGAATTTGGCGTATCCTTGGCCCCAGAAGGTAGGATTGGCTGGTAGACAATTTATCAACGGCGGTTATCTTGTCAGATATTTGCGGGAGGACGTACCGAAATTCTCTCCCGAGCGGGGGTTCACAGAAATCTTGTGGAAGACGTAGCCTAGCTGGTCGATGACCTCCTTGAGTTTGATGAGCTCGACAAGAAGGCCGTCATTGTCATTGGCCATCACATGTTCCTGACAACGAGCCATGAGGTCGGGACCCGGAGTAAACAGTCCATGGGTTTCCGCCTAGCAGAATCAGCGAGCGAGCGGTGTGGAAGTAAATGTGGGTCGCACCATGCAGAGCAAGAACATCGCCTCGCCACGATCATTGAAGATGGGCCAGCGGAGATCCATGTTCTCAATACGAGCAACGTATGGATACGACGAGGTAGGATCACGGATCTGATGCACAGGTCAGAGAGTACAAAGCAGCCCAGACGAAGCACCGTACCTTGTAGTTGTGCAGACTAACATCGCTCTGGGACAGGTAGGGCAAAGGACGACCCAGCCTCGTACAGATCAGACGGAAGGGAATGATGATGTTGCGAGGGATGCCCTTGGTTTCAGGCTGGATCGGACGAAAATCAGTTCCCGCTGGAGCAAGCCAAGAAACATTGTGACACACCTCCTCATCGGGCTCTCCAGCAATATTATAGAAGTGCGCCTTCGACGCTCCCTTGACAATTCCTTCATGACCGTCGTTCGCCCCTCGTAACGCCAGATGGATGCCAAAATTCCAAGACACACAACAGCAGCCCACAGAGCGGCGTCGGGGATAGTCTCGGGTGACGCATCGATCTGAGGCTAAAGCAGAAAAAAAGGTACGTCAATGAAGGGATGGATTTCTGTAGCCAATGCATACCAGCTGCAATATAGCCTCCCTGACCCGTCCACGGGCGATCAGACCGGGAAGCCTCGAACAGAGATCGCTCCAAACGCGCCAGGAGTGCGCCCGAGCGCGGCAGGCGCTGCGTTCGGGTCGGGTGGACAAAACCCGGCGTTGGTTGAAAGAAAGCCGTCGCGCCACCCGGTCAATGGGCCAACTTATCCGCGCGGTCCAAGACACGACGAGCGGGTGCACCGAGGGCAAAAGCCAAGACGTCGACTTCTGAGGGGTTGAGCGAGTCCGCGTTGCTCAGCATCGTATTGGTCTTTTCGCGGCTTGGAGCTTCAGGGAGGAGGACCTCGCAGATAGTCTAGTGGGGCAGCATAAATAAATGTGCATCGGTGAGAGTGTTAGTGACGGACCTGTCTCTCCTTTTCGGCAATAGTGTTGAGAGCGTCAGGACCCTTGGGCGCGCCGTAAAGGGTCTCGGAAGAGGATTGGGCGGCGCCGCCGAGCCACGCGCATCCGCGGGGACCGTAGCCAGACCAAGTTGTACCAGAGGAAGGACAGGCCATTGCACGGCAGTGGGGAGTGAATACGAATGAGGGGTTGGGATCAAGTTCTCGGACAGAAAAGTTGAGTGCAGAAAAAGCAAAGTACGCTCGCGCAGATGAAACAGGAAGAAAGGGATGAATGAGATGCAGTGGCGCTACCATGGTTTTGTCAAGAGTTGGACCTAAGAGACCGTAGAAAGGCTCGGCGGAAAGAAGCTGATCGTACCTCCTTTACAGTTGTTCCGATCAGTCATGTGTTTCGGTTACCGTCGGCAGTGCCGTTCGCAGCCTACCTCAAAACTTGCCCTCAAAACATTCTGGTTGCCTGGAAGGCGGTCAGAACACTTACAGAAGATGGTTGGTCTGGGCAAGAAAACGTTTGACTTGGATAGTTGATTACAAGTTCGCATTTGTGGCCTCGGCTTGGCACATCTCGGTTACGCATCAAAAGTTGGTCGGGAGCAAGCTTTTCGGAAACAGCTGTAAGCATCAAAAACGTTGTTTTCAAGCGAAATGTCGGACGAGGGTGCCTCGACCCTGTAAACCTCTCCAGAGAAGTATTCAGATACTCAGAGGAGGACGAGACCGGAACAGCTTCCACAGAATATTTTCTCCTCTGCAGTCTTCGAAGCATTTCCACAACTATTCATTCCAATTTTGGTTCTGGTGGAAGGAAAATCTCCACGCGACATCGTGACGGAGCTTGACAGAGCTTGGCCATCTTGAGACCCCAACCGGATCAAGGTCTGATCTTAACCATGAGTTCTTAGCTGTTCTTAGAGGTCCTTGGCAGTAACGCTGACGACATCCGTATATGAAATGGGATCTTTGCAAGGGGCGCCGGACACAGGGTCGGAAAGGCGAATCAACACCCTATTGAGTTGCCGTTCCATTATGTGGTACAAAATGGGTAGCTATACAGCCACAGCTTTTGTACCCAATGGAATAATTTAGGAATGACGTGAGCAATTTATTTCAACACAAGACGTGCCTTCGCTTCGCTCCGTCGGCAGCAATGTTTAAATGTTGGATGAACGCAAGGTATTCATCTCGGTTACCTCGTTCGTATTCTACCAACAACATACATGTTCATTATTACTTGCCTACAGAGGACCCTATGTGCAACGGTTGTGGCGCGGTGATATGATTCTAGCTCAGTAATAGCTCAATATTTAACGGCCAGTAATTGCAAACGCAATAGTGGAGATCGCGATGGCAGGTTACAGCTAATGTCGGAACCGAAGGCGCGAACGAAAATTTCCTCTTTTGGACACTTTTGAATTCCGCGACCGATTTGCTCATATCTCACTCAGTTTTGCTCGGATTACCTTGAACCTTATATCAATCTTTCAGAATAATTCCTACGCAATTAGTGATAGAGCCAGAATAGCAAAAATATATTCATTTGTGCCATTTTTGAGAGTGAGCCCTTTTCGACTTCAAGAGACTCTATCTGGGCCAGATTTTGTCTAAACCAGCTGATTTTGTGGGAGGGACGACTTACATGCATTCTGAAAAACGTCATAGAGCCAAAAATAATTATATGTTCGCCTTTACAGTGCAATTGTGTTAAGAGCGATTTTTCAGTCAGCTAGAATGATTTCAGTATACCGCCTCCATTTCTGACCCAAATATATCAATAAAACCGATAAACCGACGCCCTGGATACCTCCTCCTAGCACTCAACTCGGTCTGCCCAAAACACGTGTTGAAAAATTAATTAGAACGCGTCGCGTCTCCGCGCGTCACCAATGACAGTCACTCAAGCGATGCGACTCGCGCCACAGTGACGCGTGGTCTTTCGCTATCACCATCTTCCCTCATTTTGTTCGTTGCTTCCACGCCGCCACCGCTCTGCCGGTACCAGTACCTTGCGTGATGTCTTTGGGCCCTCAAGATTCAAAGCCTCTGAAGCTCTCAACTCAAGCCAAGCTTTGAATGCAATTCAAGCCAGTCGCAATCCAGCCCTCACACAAGTTCTCCAGGCCTCCAAATCATTCTGAGCCCATCAAGTCCCCAGTAATTCGTGCAGTAGCCCCAACGCAATGCATCTGCTCGAGCAGCATCGAGGTTGACTACAAGTTCCATTTGGCCCATGCTAATGCCTGCCCTGCCTCTCCCCTTTCTGCGCGTCTCCACCTACAAGATTGGCGGCAAGAGAGTGAAAACTATGGGGAATATAAGTACGTGGACAATCCATTGTATTCCAACAAACCATTTATGCCCTTCTTGCAAACTGCCGACCTGCCTGTCTCCTGTGGCTGGACCGCATTGTAGGCGTTGCCACTGACGCATTTACGCCCGACTGTGTCGTAAACGCCTCCTGGATATTGGCAGTGTTTCTTGCCTGCTTGTGCCACTCATGTTGCTTGACGAGTAACAGGTGAATGTGTCCTTGAATGTGTTCTTTTCGTGTCTTTGTGTTGTTGGATGTGACAGTGTGCTGGTGCCCTATACAATGTATATGTACCTCGTATGCACAAAAAGGAATGAAACAGTGTTCCATCCTTTCTTACTGCCCGCTATACTGCGGTGGCATGGGAAGCAGCAAGTAACACTGCTCTGATGATATTTGTCACAGTTTGTTCTATAGCTAGCGCAGGTCTCAATCTTGTGACCAGATTGAGTCAAATTCTATGAGGTGCCTAAAACGTTGCCTTGAGCAGTCTTCCTGATATATTTGGGTCAGAAATGGAGACGGTACACTGAAATCATTCTGGCTGGCTGAAAAATCGCTCTCAACACGATTGCGCTGTAAAGGTGAACATATAATTATTTTGGCTCTATGACGTTTTTCAGAATGCGTGTAAGTCGTCCCTCCCACAAAATCAGCTGGTTTAGACAAAATCTGGCCCAGATAGAGTCTCTTGAAGTCGAAAAGGGCTCACTCTCAAAAATGGCACAAATGAATATATTTTTGCTATTCTGGCTCTATCACTAATTGCGTAGGAATTATTCTGAAAGATTGATATAAGGCTCAAGGTAATCCGAACAAAACTAAGTGAGATATGAGCAAATCGGTCGCGGAATTCGAAAAGTGTCCAAAAGAGGAAATTTTCGTTCGCGCCTTCGGTTCCGACATTAGCTGTAAGATCAATCGAACCTCACGACATTCATGCAACTCATCAGGGCGGACTGAGACCTGACAATATGGCGAAGTTGCCGCGAATATATCTCAGGTCATCGTTCGATTCGAATTCTCCGCCACGTGCTAAATCCGTTTTCGTCTTCCGCAAATGCTGTTACACCTGAACCTTGGGAGAATTCCTCTTCGAGTCCAATGTCTCCTGTTCGTCTCGAACCTGCTTAGCCTAGAAGTTTAAAAACTGCGCTTTCACCTGCCAATAGTTCACGAGAACGTGGGGCCACGAGTAATGTTGTCAAAACTCCAAAAGTCGAGTCACGACTTGAGGAGTCGACTTCGGAGTGTACTCGACTCGACTCGACTCGACTTGATGGGATCAAGTCGACTTGAAGTCGACTCGGGTCGACTCAAGTCGATGAAGTCGGGTTTTTTTAAGCATTTCTCTGCACAGCCTGTAGCTATCGCAGGGAGTTAAATAAAAGGTAGTTTCACTCAATTCCAGTCGGCTGAGCCATATACAAGTTACAAATACAATTTCAACGCTACTTTCATACCTCACTACGCGCCAACATCCTCCTCCGGCATAAAAATATTGTCTGCCATGCGAAAGCACTCTTCGACTGCCTGGGCAGCAGCATTCCGATCTTCCTCAGTGCTTGCAGCAAGCTGCCGGAGCCAATCTTCATCGTCGTGCGGAATCGGAGGTGCCTGCCACTCGCTCATGAAGTTCAATCGAGATTTTTTGAAATTAAACTTCAGCATCTGTAGCGCTTCCATCAAGAGGGGACTTATCCGGTTTCGCCGCTTTGTGTCTGTCTCTGCTGATGAGGAAAATACTCGTTCAGATGGCACAGATGTAGCTTGAATTGGTGCATAATCAGTGAAAAGGCGATAGATCGTTGGCCATGTTGTTTTCCCGTGATTCTAGGCATAGTGAGTATCTCAAGAATGGACTACGGATCTACTCTCTCACCATCCAATACCCAATCATATCTGTTGTCTGGGGGGGTGGGATTGGACTCTGGATGTAGCTGTCCAGCTCCTGCTCCACAGTCCAAGAACTGCCAGGCCCCGAACCAGTTCCAGCAGAGAAATCGAGTGCTTGTTGAACGTTGCGGTATTTGTTCGCAGCGTTGGCAAGCATAGTGGGAACTGCTGGTCCTCGAGATCGAGATGAGTTGCGGGAGCCCTGGGAGCCGCTGGGCTGCTGGAACGTGACACTGGAGTCGCATCATCGTCCTGGTCTCGATAAGATTCGAGCTATTCGCATGGGTGATGTGAGTATATTAATCAAGGTGAGGTGCAGTTGTACATTACCTTTGCCAATATAGCTACCCGGGCTGCAGCCTGATCACGAGCAGACCAGTTCTTCTTGATCCATTCCATCCGAATAGAGGGGTTGACGACTGAATTGAGCTGTTGGCACTTTGTGCATGAAAGGCAGAGCACCACTCACACATTGCAATGATGTATGCATTTGAGTCCTCAAGCTTCTTGTAGTAAGACTTCGCTAGGTTCAAGCCAGGTGTGATGATTGACGCAACATTCTCCTCTACCAAATCCTCATCAGCCTTCATTGCCTCCCAGGCAGACAAGAAGAGCTCAAAGGCAGGAATTGTTGCAGCGAGGATCGGGGTATTTTCCGAAGACATGATGGTCTGAACAGTGTGCGGCTGCTGAACATACGATTAATAATCATGTTGTGGACGAATCATGGATGAATATTCACACACCTGAAGAATTAACTCCAGGATTTCGAGACGGTTCCAATGGCGATTTTCCAAAGGGTGGCTGAATGATTGAGCATCACGGTACATGTTGAAGAATCTCCTGATTGGCTTTTTGCGTGCATAAAGATCAGCAATTGAGTGACTGTTGTATGTTGTGCTCACCTGCTGGAGATACCGAAGACGTCGGAGCATGTAGAAAACTGAGTCCCACCGGGTTTTAACGTCTGGGAGTACCGTAACTGGTGACAGTGAAACAACCTCTGTCCTACCTCCCATGCTGAGCTCCGTCCAGAGACCGCTCTCATTGCCCTCTTTGATGATCCTCAACAATTCGTCGCGACGCTGTCCAGACTTCCGTATAAAGGCCACTGTTTTGCGGCAACGACGGATGGGACCCGCTCTGCGCCGAAGGCGTGCAACCTGTCGCAGGTCTTCATCATCGGATTCGGTTTCTGTGTCTGTTTCAGAATGTATCTCGCGGCTGTCGTCCTTCTCCATGGCCTTTATCGTAGCTTGTGCACAGAGATTAATAATATGTGCAAAGCAGCGAATGTAGTTATCCTTAGCGTCAAAATCAAGAATCCCGGCTTCTGCAAGAAGAACGGAGAAATGGTGCATGAAGGTGGTATTATTGGAGGCGTTATCCATGGTAAAGTGCCCAATCTGGGATGCACAAGTCAGCAAACAGGTTTGAATTAAAACAGGCTGTTACCTTTCCGATTATTGCAGCCTGGTCGCAAATGTCAAAGATAATTCGAGCTAGTCTTTGACCACTGTGAGCACCCCGAACACGTCGGAAAGCGAGCAGTGCTTGGCGCAATAAAACCTGCTCCTCCTTCTGCCCGAGCCAGTGTATAGTGACCGATAAATATGGTTGCATTCCCGCACTGCTCCACATGTCAACAGTAAATGAGATCTTGCCCAAGGCCGCCTGTAATATAGATGAATACGGAGAGTTTCGAACTTTTTTAATGGTTACCTGGAGTTCACACTTCAATTTATCGTAATATTTAAGCCACGCGTCCATAATCCGGGTGCGGAGCGTGTTTCGGTGGGGAATATCACTGTCTTGCAAAGACTCGCGGAGCAGCAGCAAAAGGTCACGAAAATCACGGTTCTCGATCAAATTAATAGACTGAACATGACTTAGCATAGGACTCCTCAGCGGGCTTGGAACATACCAGATCATTGGCAACAATTACCGTCACTAATTGGTCTTCAAATGATTTCGCTGAGAACATTGTACGTGCCGAGTCCCTGGCACGCTGTTCTTCGCGTTGCTGCCTCAGCGCATTCGGGAGCTTGTTCGGCAATCCACGAGCCTGAATGAGTGCAAGATATTCAGGCAAGTGAGCCTTCCCAAGGTGCTTCCGTCGAGTCGTGAGACTGCTTGCAGAAGCGTAAAGTTGTCTCGAAAATGCGTAGTAAGCACACATTACAAATGGAGAAAGTGCACGTACGGACATAACTTGCATTTAAAACCTCGGTGCTGAATGTGCTCCCCATAAAAAGCTTGGCAGTCAGCAGATTTCGAGTTCGCCTCTAAAACTGCGTCTTCAGCCCACGCAAAACTGTTCTGGTCAACACGATATCCATTCCACTTATCATTGGCACCGCCAGCCTGAGAACGACCCTGTTGCTGTTGTACAATGGCCTCGTTGACCGAGGAAAAGGCTGAACAGGAGGAATGCCCCTCCTTCTATTGAAGTGGGGAGGACGGGGACGTGGTGGTGCTTCTTCGTCCGAGTCCAGATTGATACCGGGACTCTCCTGCTTAACACAGCAAATTTCAACTCAAGAGACAGTGTGGGAGATATGTATGCCTACAGATTCCTCGTCATCTTGCTCTGATTCATCACCGCTTTCGTTGCGGAGTGGCGGGCCCGGACTAGCCATCAATGTCTGAGTGTTGAGGCGTGAAAGAAGGCGGTTTGCAGCAACGCGTCCAGGAGTCTGGGGTGGTTGATTGTGTGGCGCTGCACGTGGGGGCTGCAGGATGAATGATGCTGTTAAAATACATACTACAAAGTAAATCTGAAGACTCACTGTCTGAGGTTGTCTGGCCTGAAGAAGGGGTGCAGCTGGTGTAACTGTGCGACCTAGCTCCAATCAATAATATCTCAATCACAACGAAGAAAAAGTACTTCGACTTCCTGCCGGCAGCGTTTGACGCGAGTCCAATGCTGTGTTTGGTGATTAAAGACATTTTCCATCGCTGCAAAGGTCACTTACCAGTCAGCGGTGCAAAACCCCGTCCTGGCTCAGGTTGAATTGCATCCTGAACCGTGGGGTGGTACGTGGGTTACGCTGATTCGAGCGAGTGGGTGCCCTCTGAGGTTGTTCCTGGGGAGCTGTAGTGTGAGAGCTGCTCCTTGTCGAACGAGAGGTATCTCTGGCTGAATCAACAGGTGCAGGCTCATTTGGAGGAGGCTGGCGTCGAGGGCCCATTGTGCAGCGATGAGAGGCGACCTCGCCCTTAATAGTCTATCGTCCTGCTTTAAATTCCCAAGATCAAATGTTGTGCCATGGGCATATCTAATGTTTCTTGAAAGATCTCAGATAGAAGTTCATTAGGAGAAATCTCGCAGGCAAGATGTATACAATGAGGACCAAATCTCACGATTCGACAGATGAGATGTGGCCTGACGTGACTAGAGGTAGTCCCAGTAAACCAATAGGCCTGCAGATGTACATGAAATGAAATCAAAGATGAAGTTTGTTCAACTGTGCGAAATCTGTTGTTCAACAATTAATTTCGGCGTCTGGCGTGGTTAGTGCAACAGGGTAGTCTTGATAAACCAATAGGCCCACAGAGGATGTACATGAAATGAAATCAAAGATGGAAGTTTGTTCAACTGTGCGAAATCTGTTGTTCAACAATTAATTTCGGTCGTTTGGCGTGGTTAGTGCAACAGGGGTAGTCTCGATAAACCAATAGGCCTGCAGAGGATGTACATGAAATGAAATCAAAGATGGAAGTTTGTTCAACTGTGCGAAATCTGTTGTTCAAAATTAATTTCGGTCGTTTGGCGTGGTTAGTGCAACAGGGGTAGTCTCGATAAACCAATAGGCCTGCAGAGGATGTACATGAAATGAAATCAAAGATGAAGTTTGTTCAACTGTGCGAAATCTGTTGTTCAAAAATTAATTTCGGTCGTTTGGCGTGGTTAGTGCAACAGGGGTAGTCTCGATAAACCAATAGGCCTGCAGAGGATGTACATGAAATGAAATCAAAGATGGAAGTTTGTTAACTGTGCGAAATCTGTTGTTCAAAATTAATTTCGGTCGTTTGGCGTGGTTAGTGCAACAGGGTAGTCTCGATAAACCAATAGGCCTGCAGAGGATGTACATGAAATGAAATCAAAGATGGAAGTTTGTTAAACGTGCGAAATCTGTTGTTCAACAATTAATTTCGGTCGTTTGGCGTGGTTAGTGCAACAGGGGTAGTCTCGATAAACCAATAGGCCTGCAGAGGATGTACATGAAATGAAATCAAAGATGGAAGTTTGTTAAACGGTGCGAAATCTGTTGTTCAAAAATTAATTTCGGTCGTTTGGCGTGGTTAGTGCAACAGGGGTAGTCTCGATAAACCAATAGGCCTGCAGAGGATGTACATGAAATGAAATCAAAGATGGAAGTTTGTTCAACGGTGCGAAATCTGTTGTTCAACAATTAATTTCGGTCGTTTGGCGTGGTTAGTGCATCAGGGGTAGTCTCGATAAACCAATAGGCCTACAGAGGATGTACATGAAATGAAATCAAAGATAGAATTTTGTTCAAATGTGCAAAATCTGTTGTTCATTTCGGACTCAAAGAATTTGAGTCAGGCACTGGCACGATGAATTATGACTGAGAATGCGGGCTTCCTCAGTGTTGCACCTCCCAATGGCAAGTCGCAGATTTCCCCTGCCCATGACTGGGCTCACCCTAGTGGACAACGACTGGGAAGTTCCACATTTAGCGTGTCAGCAGCACTGCTTTGGTTTCATTCGAGAGGTTGTCTTTAAATGCCGGATCTTTGAACATAGTCTCCAGCCATGCCTGAAGGATTCGAGCAGAACCGTTCAACAAACCCGCACTCAGTGCATGCACTTGGCCCAGTCAACTTCAGTGTTGATGCCTGGACCTCAAGGGCCGGTACATTATATGTAGGCGTCTTTTACAGGCTTGAGGCACAGGTATGAATATATACATTGCCATGCACTATGTTTAATTATCGCCAGAATCCTACGCCCTTTGCCGGCAGCACTTTGACTGTGGATAACGCATCCAACCAGACTCTCCAACAGATGTCCGGTATGAGATGTCTTGCGCATCTGGTCAATTTGCAAGCTCGAGACCAGGACCATCAGTTGCGAGAACAAGCAAATGTGAGTCATAGATTGCGCTTATCCAACCGTGACCCATTTCCCACAGAGCCCCACGGAAAATCATCCGCTGACAGATTGAGCTGGGAGGAACGGTTTGGGCATCACTTATGCTGTGCTGAGACGGTGAAAATTTTGAGTAATGAAATACTTTTGGAGACTCGAGAATTTGTTTGAATCTTGAAGAACAAATATTTAAGGACACAAGCTTGTCCCTGCATAAGATGTGGCAAAAGACTGGGCTATCAGATGCGCAAACAATGCAAGTATTACCTTGTCACGGTTATGAGACCATATTTCTGAAGAACAACCCTTAAAACTTTGTGAGAAGCCTTAATGGCATATTGAGAGTGTAAATCACTTATGTGCAAGGATTTCGTGCATGGGCTGTGGCAAAGTAAGCTGTAGGAAGGTACAGAGCTTGCAACTCTCGTACAGTGATGACATCAACTTTTGCACAAAACGTCCCTGGAAAGAGGCCCAATCCCCCAAGTCATATGTCTCTGACTCACCTTCTGACTCGGGGCCAAAAAAAGCCTCATCGGCTTCACCATAGCTTATACCGGGTGCACGACATTGATCTGATGGCTATGTGAATGGGGGGAAACTGTGTTAGTGGGCACAAAACAGATTACAGAAGGTGTTTGCACTGCAAAAGTAAATAAATTGAGGTTGAAATGAATACTAAGATGTGTTCCAGTCATATGAAAATACAATGGGAAATAAATAAGGCATATCCAGGCAAGGCAAGCAGGCCGAATCGAGAGATTAGATGCGCAAACAAATAAGCCACGGTTGATAGGTTGAATCAAGCTCCCGCCTACCATAGAGCATCCTCTCAACTACTACTAGAGTCATTTGAATCGCAAAGCCAATATTTTACATTTTTTTGTATCGACTTGAGTGGCTCCAAGTCACCCCAAGTCGACTTCGTTCGACTCATGAGTCGCATGAAGTCACACTCGTGACTCGACTTCGACTCGGTTCAAGTCGACTTCGAAAGTCGACTTGGGAAGGCTGAGTCGCAAGTCTTGACAACATTAGCCACGAGCCAAAAGTCTGAGGCTGACGAGAGGAATGACCAAAGTAGTGGAAGTGGAAGTTAATTCAACTTCCACTCAGGTCGTTCAGTGGAAGTAGAAGTAACTTCTACTGCATCACTTCCACTGGTTCATGTCACACCTCCCCCGCCTCTGCCGGCCGCCCGTCCGCCCCAGGTACTGCTGTGCACGTTGCCTTTGTATAAATTCGAGTGCCACAGCCGCACGATTCGAACAAGCTGTATTCATTCAATTTTGTAGACGACTTTTCAGAATTCACATGTAACTATCCGATGCCAGTGGCATTTAAATCTCACTTAGGGACCCGTACTTCACTGCAATGTGAATGTAAGTCGTTCAAAAAGGCTCGTCTATGGGTGGCAAGAAAGTTGGTGGCATCGTCGAATATCTATATATGCCGTGAGAGCTCCTACAAGAAAGTGAATTTGCAGTCCAGACACCTTAATTATCAGGGATGCAAAACTGACTTAAAAATGTTAAGATGGTTCATTTGGTGATCAGGAAAGACGCACGGCAGAGAAAGCCACCACCGTAGAGCCAGATAACAAACTTCGGGACGCAGGAACGGCGGAAACAACGGAGAGAGCAAAAAATCCAAGGTGGAGTGGAAGAAAGAGACGGCGCGGCTCGATGGCAAACGAACAATGGAGTTGTTCGCTTGCCATATGCGGAATACATCGCGTCGCGTCTGGGGCGCATCAGTGACACCGTCACTTAGACTCGTGACCAGTCTGCCTACGCCGTTATAACAAGGCGGGCTTGTTGCCGTAGGCAGACTGGTACTTCTCGGAAGTGTCAATCGAGCTGGGGCGGAGTTTGAAATTAAGCCGTTCATTGAGTGAGACCGATGACGCAATGAGCCGCGGCAATTCCGGAGATCACGGTCCGAAGTTGATTTCCACTAAAACTATCCTCAAATTTTACGGCGTTCTGTACCATAAAGAGGAAAATTAAGGAGGCCAAATGAAAGGGATAATTCTTTTATTTATTAGCCCAGCTTCAACCAAAAAATAAGTTTAAAAACTGAGCATAAACGGATTAAGATTGTGAAAGAGCCACTTAAATTTCAAACTCCGCCCCAGCTCGATTGACACTTCCGAGAAGTACCAGTCTGCCTACGGCAACAAGCCCGCCTTGTTAGAATGGCGTAGGCAGACTGGTCACGAGTCTAACCGTCACTTCCACTGGCCTGCACTTCCACTTCCACTTCCACTTACTAACTTCCACTTCCACTACTTCTGTATATACTCGGCTGACGATCTGATTCCGACATTAAGACTCCGATTCCCGACCCGATGCTCGCTCAAATGGACTCTCCTCCAACTTAGAACGTCCAAAGTCCAATGGTGGATTTCCCTCTGAAGGAATGGGTTCAGGAGTCAATCGATTCGAATTACAAGCTCTCCTTGTATGCAAGACAATTTGAGTCTTTGTGATGGAACTTAGTATTTTCTCGTCTCAACAAACTCGAAGTCTGCTGACTAATCCACCGTACAAATTGTCATGTCAATTACATGATTAAATAGCTGAAAGCGGCACGGAATGCCGCTTTCCGCGCCATTGATCATATCATGTGACCGCGTCTCGCGGACACAGCCTGCACATAGCCTCTATGACTTGGATATGGAACATGGAGGATTCTTGTAGAATATTCTGTAGCTACTGTATATAAGGGAGTGATTCCGTCATGTGAATATAATTAACCTTTTACCCAAACTATCATCTTGCTCATTACTTCGCGTGAATCTTGAGAAACACCAACGGCTATCTTGAGGTGAAGCTAAGCGCTCACACTAAGTTTAGTACAGCAATCTTAAAAGCACGAAGAATCGCTCTCGTCGTCGCGTTTAACGAAGACTCGCTCTCGTTACTCGGTTGCTTACGGTAGGTTCTTGGAGGAACGTAAGTTGTTTGAAGAGATTTCTGAACTGAAGTATACTGCCATACGGCACTACCAAATCGCTCAACGCGTTCTACTAAGTATTTCATTGGCACTCACACTAGCAAACTAACAGTTTCGCTAACAGTCTTAGACAGATAACCGTCGCTTGCACGGAACACTTCAAGCATGCAGCAATACCTTGGCAATACCTGATCTTACACCACCAGTCGGTTGAATCAGCTGCCATTCCATTGAAGTTCGTCAAGTGCGAATCATGCACATCGCCCCAAGTCTGAGTTCGGATAGACTTTGTAGGTTTTGAACATGGGATGTTGAACTTCAAGCACGTCATAAATACAAATCCACCATTAGTTTCGTTCAAGTGTGCGCTCGCCTTCTGGTTTCATCATACTGATACACCACTTACCTGCAATTCTTATGGCAAAACTCTCCCATAAGGAATTTTCATGGCCGTGATTTCCCGACCTACCAGAGTGCTGGTCAATTGCGTATACTGTCCATCAAAGATCGGGGTTGTTCCTGTCGTGAGCTCGTTTCGAGGTACGCGGTTTCCACCACTACTTCTGTGTTTATCCTTTAGTTCTACGGCGGTAAGTCGTGAGATTGTGACCGTCAGCTCGGCTAGGGGTGATGGAGAAGTTCAGGGACCGTATAGTGTACATTAGTGCCTGTACACTCATTGGTCTGAAAAACCCTGTTTAAAATACTCGCTGGGCCCCGGCGTTCCTAGGTGGGACCGTGCCGTGTAATTCTAACTATCTACCTACCTTAGGGCAATGTCAGAAGCTGAAAGCACAGAGTAGACTATGCAACAAAGTAGTTGCTGCTACCCATTCCTGTTCGTATTGAACCGTAAATGTCCTGGTTAAGTTGGACATGCACACTGTTCCATGTTAAACTGCTCCTGTACATATCTTTTGACGAAAAAAGCGTTTATAAAACGTATGTGTTCAGCCTCTCCAGAAGCACAATTGAGTGTTGATATTTACCTCCCGGAACGCGTTCCCGTTGAGTATGGTCGCTGCGCTGCGAATCGGCGATGAAAGAGCCTCTATTGCTGGAATGAGCACGCTGGTGGCTAAGAAGGTCCTAACGTTTGAATGTTGAACGGGCCATTGATGCGGCTCTCGATGATGCTGTTGTCCCTGTTTTGGTAGAAAATGCACCAAGATCGGTGGCTTGTAAGGCAGTGGCGTTTCCGACGAACGTTCCTGGGCGGACCTCCGGTGCCGGGATCGCGTCTGCGGGCCGCTCGGATAGCATGCTACCGCTACGCTCATCACAAGACATCTGATATATCAAAACGCCGTATACGCCTGCACACGGAGTCCTTGGGAGGCGCTTATCATTTCGCATCTGCACCGTAGCTTGTCTCGCTCGCCACCTCAGACTTGACCTTCCTCGCCCAGTCTGATGCAGATTTATCCCCGCCCCACTTGCGCCCGTGTCTGATATCGATACTTGCCGCTCATCTCTTGCCTTACCTTCGTCTTACGTGCCTCCGTCTTAGCTTCCGATTACAGCTAGAGCGCCTGTCCACGAGACGCTCGAATAACGTACAGGCTCGGCGATTATGGGTGTCGGGTGTGGGCGCTGGTTGGCGCTTTGCGATACGGACGGGGGCATGCAGCGAGGAGGACGGTGGGCACCCGGCACGATGGGGATAGAAACACGGAGACCGGGAGAGGGGAAGCTGCGCGGCCAGCAGTCGGGGTTCTCGGAAGATGGAAGGGCCGCTAAACCTCTGTTTCTGATTAACCAACACAGTACGTTCCGAGATCGGGGCTACCAAAACGTGCGACAAAGCGCACAAAACGGGTCTAAGTACTTTTCTCGCATATACCATGAGGACTAGTGTGCCCGGTAGACTTGAACGGATATCAGAATCAAACCGTTACGCTCCGCCCGTGTGTACGTCGCTGCCGTTTGTACGCCACAAGCTGGTCTCTTTTGCCACTATTCCAGAATGCCACAGGTCTTCAGTCACTGGGCGCTCGATTCTTCGGCCGCCATAAAAGATCGAAGAGGACCCGTATGTGCATTGTGTGAGCCCAGTATGCGGCCCTCTACGACGCTCTACATTCTTCTGCCAACTCTAGTCTCTGCCGCTACCACCGCGCGTCGCGCTACCGAAGTGCAAGAGGGACAAACGGGGACCTTGATTACTTCTCCTCCATTACCAACGAACACAGGGTTGCAGCAAGTTCCGGATGCCAACCACCCTTTCCTTGCGCCGGGTCCAAACGATCAACGTGGACGTGAGGCTGTCTTCACTTCGCAACGATCGCTCATCTTTATTTTATATCGGCAGCGTGCCGTATGTATCTTTGTGGAACCCGGGGTACAATATCAGCCTCACCGTTTTGCCAGCTGGCATGAACACTCTGGCCAACCACGGTTATATTCCGAGAAAGTGTGTTCTTTTACCTCCTCGGTGTTTTGAGAGACTGAGGAGATTGCAGCGGCATCGCGAGCTTTGAAGAAATTGTGACAGGCGCGATGGAGGTACGCTAACACCAGATTACGCCGTGGACCAATTATCACCTATATCCATGGATAGGCTTTCAATGTTCAGTCAGGCTTGATGGAATTTATTACTGCAGCAAACATGGTATCGTTTGAATCTCAAGCTGAGCAATTGACCAACATGCGGCCCAATACAGATGATGCGAGGCAATCCATTTGCGAATACGGTCTCTATTGGCGGAAGTTCTCCTTTAGTTCCATCGCTGCCGGGCAATATTGGTAGCCCGCATCCTGGCGGCATAGCCCTTCACGGAGGGTTCGAGGTAAGAATCCCAGATGCTTGTTATGATCAAGTTTCATGTCTTTCCCAACTGGTAGGTGACGCGTCAATGACACGCGCAGACGCATTCATTGGTGATAATCGCAACTTCCAGGACATCTTATATGATCTCGTACGTGAATGTGCAACATTGGATCTTCCGCGTGTGACTTGATTAATCCTCCCAGGACTTGCTTCAGCTCGGAAAATTTGGCGACAATGGGCCAAACGGAAATAACACAGTCTTCAATGTTGCAACGATGATTGGAATTAAACAGCAAAACCTTGCGATGGACCAAGCTGCTAACCCACAGGTTAGAACTACTCCTCTGCTTGACGTGTCAGCTGAGCACTGCGCAGTTCGCTGTCCCGCCTAGGCGCCTGAGTGCAATGTTCACCGAGGCATCGTTTGTACTGAAGTTCGTTGTTCTACCTCGAATTCGAAGTGCATCGACCTGATCTATTCTATCCGGTACTAGCGTGTTTGCGAACGGTGACTAGACTTTTCAACACTTGATTTAGCTCTCAACTTGAACAGGCACCACGAAACAAGCTACTCTGCCCATCGTCGGCTCATTCTTCCGTAACCAGACATTCCCCAAAAATTGGTTCCGAGCCGCCACTCCAGTGTCTGGGGCTGAATCCGCCGGCGAAATTTTCGCTGGCGTCCCGGATATCGTTCCGGGAAGGAACAACGAACAGGGTGCCTATGTTGCCGACCCGCCTCCCCCTGCACCCTTCAATGCCAGCACGGTACGTCAATCTCAAGTGACGATTCTCGCAGAATCATGATAGGTTTTACAGGGATGTGCAACCTACTGGGATCTTCTTGGGACCATGCCCGCCGGACTCGCCAACACTACGGGGCTGTTTAAACAGAACGTGGACTTTTTGGTCAACATCCTTTTCCAATCGGTGGCGAATTCCCCTTGCAACCAGACGATGCTTTTCCCCTTTGGCCCGAACGTGAATTAGGACTTTATTGAATTTCTCGTGGCACTTTGCAATGCATGGGTTTCATTACTCGAGCTTTGGAACGATCAGGAACGGTCGCAATTGACTCCTACTGCAGTCGAACCTAATTAAAGTACATTGGGGGTGTGTCATTGTCCTGAGATCCCGGATTCCGAACAATATCTGCGGTGAGGAGGCGTGGAACGACAGACGGGTAGCCTACCTGTTTGATAGTGATAGCGGGCTTCCACGACTTTTCCTCGTCGAGAAAGGAGAGGCACACTGTCCACGACAATCAAACATTGGGATGGACTAAGGTGGGCGTGAATTTACCTGTAAATAAAGATGCCGTTCGTCAATATCCACAAGTTTGGTGATGGAATCCAACCTTACGGGAAGTTCATAAATAATTTAAATTAGTCACCTCTCAGTCTCTGTCGCATACCCTTAGTCAGACAGACGGTCTGACCTGTTGGGTCGTGTGATAGGTGCACCTCGACGCGATATGTAATCGCCGGAGAAGTAAACGGTTTGTGAATGCGCAAAGTCCTATTCTCCGAGTCCAGGACACTGCTATGATAATTATTTGGGAAGACCGGACCATATAGCGGCGGGCTAATCAATACGCAACAATGCTCTTTATTTCTGCCCCACCCGGGAGCGCCGGGTACGCCGCCAGGGAGGGTCGGGATGTGACATCCTTCCACCAACTGCAACGCACAAAACGAAGTGAGCTAGGTTCATGAAAAAAGATGGGAGAGACGCATGAACGTACCGAGCAACATTCGGACCCTTGCTCGTCAACAGGTCACACCCTGCAGCGGCAATAAAACACCCGAAGGAGACGTGGAATAGATCCGCGAGGGTGAACTCCTACCCAAACAAAGACTTCATTGAATAAATCTGACTCCGGAGAAGAGGATAAGAGGGATGTACATCGCCAGCGAGGAACTTCTGCTTGCTCAAAATGACCTCGTACCCATCGAGATTCGCCGACAGTTTCGCGACGGCGTCCGCACAGGCAGCTTCGTCTCTAGGGAAACCTTTCCGGCTGCGCATTGCCGAAAACGGTCAATACAATACAATACAATCGGATACTCTCGGGGTACACGGAATGACACGCACCCCCCCAGAAAGATCGTGAATGCATAGGGATTAAAGTTCGCGTACTCGATTGACGCTGCTTGTTCGAAGAGCGCTTTTGCTTTGAGCTCGGTTGGGATGAGGTTTGGTGTGCCTTGGTCAGCGTATTTTTCGGCTAGGTACCGACAGATAGCGCGGCTCTCGTAGAGGACGAAGCCGTCGTCGTCCTGCCACAGAAACATCGATATCTCATAAATAAATAGAGAATGTGGGGAGAAGCGGTTTTAAAGGACGTACGATGACAGGAAACTGTCCAAACGGCTGGATCGCGAGATGTTCCGCTGACCTGTGCTGACGATTGGCGATGTCGAGAGGGACAATCTCGAAAGGGATCTGTTTCTCGACGAGAGTCATGACGACTGCGAAAGTGCTGCCGATGGCACGGCCAGCGCCATAGAGTTTGAGCATTGGGTGGTGTGAGATGGAGGAAAAGAAGGAAGCGCGAGGAAGCGCGAGATGCGTATCACATACTATCACAAAAAGCGACTGCCACGTAACTGTGAGTTACTCCGTGGTGGGTTGAGGACTGATCCGAATTGTCAGATATGGAGAGGTCTGCAGCATTAGAAACCAATTAAGGAATCTTGGACGAGCCATTGGTCTTGCGACAGAGATGATGGAGGTCAGAAGCAAGGAGGCCGATTTGATCTGGGCATTGACACCGCCACACCATCCCCTTCTTCCGCTACGGTGATGCGCTCGCAGTTGTCATCCGCCATCTGGCGCTCCACAAGAACAATCTCGACTATGTCGCGCTGCGGTTTATCCCTCCCCGCGTTGCCGCCCGCTCGCAATGACGAATATCTCGGCGCAGGGCTGTGGAAGCACGAAGTAAAGCGAACGCACGCCGTTCCTCTTCGGATTCTTTTTCTCCAGCCTTCCATCGGGCATCCTCTTGCACACGCCCCCGCCTGCTTCGCCTTCCTCACCGCGCCGAATTCAGTAGCCCGCCCCTCTCCGTCATCGACCACACCACATTGACTCTGACGGACCAAAAAGAAGGGGGAAAGAGTGCCAGGCGCCAATCAAGCGGATTTGGGTTGACCAATCCGAGTCCACAACAGACGAGCAGTTGATCAAAGAAGTATAATCGGACTCGAGATCTAGAGTCCGAGATGTGTTTAGATTGTAAGTTGTAATGCTTGCAGCCGAGCAAGAGCCAAGAGAGTACTGCGCAAGGAGGGAATACAAGATCCAGGAGCACAGCATACATCTATGACCTGCTCGGGTGAGACGAGGTATTTGGTGCACGGAAAGAAATGGTGGTGCTCTCTTCTCGTTCGTCCGCTTCAATGGCATTTTGGTCGTTCCCAAACTCTACAAACCGCGTTCGGCGTTCCGAAGCCGACACTGTTGTTAAATCAGAGTCAGAAAACTGGCGCGTTGGAAGGAGCATTGGAATAGAGCAAGGCAAGAGTGTCACATTCAAGTGGGTTCAGGCCGGCCAAGCCGAGACCTAAAGCAGGTCAGCTTTCGGGCCAGGGGGGGACAAAAAATGGTATTTTGAGATTGTTGTCAAAATGAGGTCCAGAAGCTTCTGGTCTCTGGGGCCCAATGTGCGGCGTTATTGACCCGCAATTTGCCCGCAATCCTATTGGAGATTGATTGTGATGGGTTGGGTTTGACACATCCTTGTTCTGAGGTGATTCCAATGATTTTTCTTACTTTGAACCTCTGGTTGACCTCTGGTGACATTTCCCCAAGCGTCCCACGTGAGAAATTGCCTCATTTAGACGTCGCGTGGTCGGTAAGCTCAGAGCCAGATGTCGGTTTGAAAAAAAAACGGCCCCAGGTCACTTTTAAAAGTTTTCGTTTTTTTACGTACCTCTTGGTTACATATTGATATCACGTTCTTGTGCATTGTTGCAGTCACGCCTCGCGATGTGACAGTGAAGAGTTGACTTTTTTTTTGAAATGAACAGGATTCGGATAACCCCCCGCTGGAGAGGAAAAGGAGAGAATTTAACCTGAATTTTGCCTGAACGATCTTTCTTCACTGGCACTGCCAGTTACCAGGGTCCAGTGGGCAGTGAATGTCAGATTAGCTGTGCCTGTCATCTAAAGCTGGCTGCCGATCATACAGCTCTTCGTCTCTCTTTCCGTTTCCCATCTTCATCACTAGCAATGGTCGGTGCAGTGGTTCCTTACAAGGACCCACTGGCTCCAGGGGAAGGTACAGAATCTTGGAGAAACGCTGAAAGATGGGCCATGATTCGGAACCCAGTCCCGGGTCGTACGTTGAATGAGGTCTACACGGTCGTTGGGCAGACCATGCAGACCCACGCCAACCGCGCGGCGCACCGTCTAGGCTTGGGTCCCGACGTTGTCGCCAGGAAGATTGCATCGTTCTTCGGCACTGGAGCGGAACGGCAGCTGCGCCTTAGTGCTCTGTGGGGTGAAATACCGGAAAAACTGGAGAGAAATTGCTTCAGACTGATGGAATATACTCTCCCGTGCGTGCAGTCCTATGTTCTGTTGCACACACGATTAACCTATGTACATTTCCATCCACAGTACCGAGTCGTCGAAAACGCAGTGCCAGGCCTTTGAGCGAATTGTCACTCTCACCACTCTTTTCCCCGGGTTACGATTTATCTTCTTGCGTTCAAAGTGCATGCAAGACGTTCCAGTCTTAGTGGACAACATCGCTAAACTATGGCATCGCTCTGATAAACCTACGGACCCAGATTGGTCATTTTGGCGGACCTTTAC
Source organism: Mycena leptocephala (assembly GCA_029378395.1). Taxonomy (NCBI): domain Eukaryota; kingdom Fungi; phylum Basidiomycota; class Agaricomycetes; order Agaricales; family Mycenaceae; genus Mycena; species Mycena leptocephala. The sequence goes on along the minus strand of JARJLF010002800.1, from coordinate 3,046 downwards.
GGCAACCTGCCTATCGGAAACCAGCATTGCGGTCATGTTAGAGGAAACTCCTGTTTTTCAGCTAGCGACTTGCCCGAACGATGGTGGGAGTCTCAGTCTAATTGAGCGGCTATTGGTTGCTCACTGTTGCGAGTGAGTGGTTCAGAATTGTTGAAGTAGATGAGTCTAATGGCAGAAACCAAAGAACAGACGCAGACTCTGCAATCTCTAATGCGCTCTGTATTCGATATCTGGCCGGAATCCTGGAGTTGCCTGGGTTTTGGATGAACATGGGAAGCGTGCATATCGACGTTGCGCGGAAACTATGTGCGGAAATGGTCCGGGTACTCAGAGACATTTCGATCGACATACTCCCCTCGGAGGAATCCCCCAGATCAGAAGCTCCTTTCGACTACGACGGTGTTGACGTGCTGGCTGAAGCGATTCTTGTCGGGATTTCGAGTTGGCTGAGGCAAATCAATCCTACTGAATGGGCTTTGCAACCCTGGTACCGCTGTCTTCGTGAGGTTGTTCACCTATTACGTGGGTGCGTACCAATGCCTTAGTGCAGTTTACCCACTGCATAATGCTACTCTTAGGCCAATCTCTGCTGCCCTTCTGCCAAAGTCGTTCTCCCGAGCTACAAGTGACTCCTTCGAGAATGACATACCAACCATTTATCGCGAGGTTGAGCTTGACGTTATGGTAGAGACTTCAACCAAGACCATACTACCTCGCGTTCCTAGATTTGGTTTATACTATTCGGAAAATGTTGCCGAGTCGGAGAGAACAGCCGCCCCGCCCGGCCCTGGGGAGAAGAATAACTCGGGCGTGTCGTTCGAGGATGCAAAACGCACCCGTCAATTCAACATTGTCGTTCTCGGATGTATGTCTTCCGTTACTTCAAAGACTCGAATACTCATCTGTTCAGTGGGTGGAACCGGGAAAACAGCACTCACTGGTACGTCTGATCTTCCTCTCATTCTACATCTTAATGATTCGAGCTTCCCCTAGAACGTTTCGTACACGATACCTATGTTGACGGCTCTGATCCTACGTAGGTTTCGCCTTTTAAATTCTGGCTGTAGATTAACTCCACCGTAGGATAGAAGGTCCGTGTCAGCCACATTCGTGCCCCCACAACCTCAGAGTTCTGGGTAGAGACCTGGCGTCGACAGATTCTGGTCGACGGCGAGGTATCTCCGGTGCGTCCGACGTGTTCAATCACCGGATTCGTCGTCTAACTCTCTACTTTAGCTTGAGATCATCGACACTGCTGGTTCATACATTTTCACTTCCTTGAACGAGGTCTACATGAAGGTTACTCCGATTCTGGCCTGCTTATCGCCTGATCATGAACTGACGCGCATGGTAGTCTGCCCAAGGATTTGTCCTCGTTTTCAGGTGAGTTTATATCCCACCTTGTCTCTGCTCTCTGGTAATGTGTCCCGAACGGAACAGCTTGACTCAGGAATCTAGTTCGGAGGAAGTTGAGATTTTGCGTGACCAAATATACCGGATCAAGGGCCCAGGATCAGTTCGCAGTCTCGTTTTACTTTGCAACTTTTGAGCTAATTATTGTGTAGGTGCCTATCGTCGCGGTCGGCCTCAAGAGCGACCTCTTGGATGAGCGGGAGGTTGATGCGGCGACCATCCAATCCCTTTCCACTCGGTGGAACATTCCTGTCTACGAAGCCTCAGCAAAACTCAACTGGCATGTTAACGACGTGTTTGAGGACCTAGTACGACAACTTCGACTGAAATATCCCCCACCCCCAGACGCTGTTATGAAGCGACGGAAACAGCAGCAGGGGCCCTGCATTATCATGTGAACCATCCCACTAATGGTACCGCTACTGTCTATAGCTTTATGAATTTGACTGCAATGCCCAGTAGTGATCTACCAAGGTTCTTCCGAGTCGAACTTCTCATCGGATGATGACTGCGCATCGTGCGGTTTCTGTCTCTTCAGGTTGGGGCCTAAATGGAATAGGGCTTCGAATCCAGGATAATCCACCCGGTGCAATTCGTTCGGGTATGGCTGTGGATATAAGATTACGAGACCTGCCCGCTTTGTCCTCATTGGCACCGATGCCATCATTTTTATAATGTCTGGAGGAAGATGAGGATTTCATGTTCCCGCCTGGCCGTCGAATCCATTTATTGGTTTGAATCAAGGAATGTGTAACTCAAGAGCTACCAGTTAGTGCCTCAAAGGGTGGGCTGCGTCGTGAACTGTCATGTGTTCGTCGCGTCATGGGATACCGCGGTTGCATTAAAACGACCCGCAAAATTCTGGGTTAGAGTCCAGATGAACATCGAGTGGGAAGCAGCATATGGAGTGATATTTCACGATGCGAACTCAGAGGACGGCATAGTACCAGAATCGCAGGCGAGGATGAAGAAGCAAAGTCAAAAGAACACAAAGTTGAGCCGCGGCACATCTTGTGACCAGACTACAGTGTATGCATCCTCGCCTACTTCATGCAAGCACCACGGGATACCGACGAAGTGGGGGCCCCAGAAGTCGCGTCCAGCAGTGAGCTCAGGCCAGAGCGGGGGCAAGTGGGAAGACGGGCAAGATACGGACAGTGAGACGAACCTGAAGTGTCGCACTCCAACAACCGCCACAGGTCTTTTGAATTGGCAGTATCAAAGGCCCCATGCCGCAAGGCACAAAATAATATTTGGTCTGAAGCGACCTGCGACTCACGTCGCGGCTCAGGCGCCAAAGCCCACTCCTACCCACCCCACCACCGATATCTTGCCAGTCCCGCCGCCGACCAGCAACGGGCAGCGTGGGAAAGCGAGACATGGTGCTGATCGTGATTGCAGCGATGTTCAGTTGCTCCAGATCCACACGCACACCCTCGGGTTGGAGTAGTTCTTCTCCATGTTGCTACAGACTACGTCCCTTGCGCTCCCACTGGTGGCTTGGAACTCAATTAATCACTGCAGATTATGATCTCAGTTGCTGCTGACTCGTGCATTGAATTCCCATCCAAGTGAAGTCGGGCCAGATCTGAAGCTTCTCCGTGTTGCTATGTCCATTGCGCGTTAATAACAT